>JAZHYW010006815.1:0-87891 GCA_037355805.1 Ixodes ricinus
GTGCCACCAAAACATCTCGCCGTTAATACTGACAAAACCTGGCAGATTGCCACAAGACGCGGCCGCCGAAAGTGAAAAGGTAGAGCGGCAGACAAGAGGCATGTAACGGCCGACACGCTGCTGCGAGACGCCGAAACTAGAGTGCCTCGATGGCCCTCTGTTTAGGGTGATGCCATCGTTTGTGGTACCCGATGCCGACAGCACGCGCTCACAGGAAAAATACAAAGAAAACGCCGGAAACAAAATGTCGCTGTAGCACAGTCAACGCCACGAGCGCGTGCAGGGACACGCTCTTTCACGCGCTTGTGAACAAAAAATAAAAATAATGGTTAGAAACAAAATGGCCAGATGTCATCACCCCAAGCAAAGCGCACATGAAGGCACCCTAGCCGAAACACACTTGTCTCAAGCGATACAATGTCCGCTCGTGCTTCTCGCGTTCCAGGGGCTACCGCTTCTTTTCTCGTCGGGTTTGAAAACCATGTTTCGGGTCCTCGCCGCTGCAAAAGCCCCAAGAAATGCTCTATGCTACCAGATCCTCGCGCTCCCAATCTGCGACCGGGCACTCTATGGCTCAGTCATCGAACTGCGAGGCTTTGTGAGGATAGAAGAGGCCATGATACAGCGTATATTTGCGCTTAAGAAAGACTTTTTGTTGCTTGCGTCACAAATAATGGGAAAGGTAGAACCAAAAATTCCCGTTCTTGAACAATCATCAGATGTTTCAAGTCAAGACCAAATAAAAATAATTTCGTCTTTTTCCGTTTCACGAAAGCATGTTGTCCCTTTCTCTTGTAGCTCGTTCTTCGACTTTTGGAGCTTTCGTTTAACTAGGCTTAAGTTAAGGCGAGGCCGCTCCAGCGTTCCATGATACCAGCTCTTTTATTTGGATTTGTGCTGGTCAGACGTAGAATACCTATTTCCTCGCTATCGGCAGCCACTACCCGGCAGTACGAATCGAGCTTTCGGGTTGCTGGATATAAACGTCATGGCAGAAGAAACCTACCGGAGGATGTCTTCTGCTTTTGAGCGAGTTGCAAGACAGGGCTTGTCCGTTTCTTTCTCGTGACTTTGTTCGCGTATGAAATCGAGCCAAGACAAGCCACTAGGATTTGCCAGACGCTGCCATGCCAACACTTACCGCCGCGTCTCTTTGGGCTTGAGAACGGCCAGAATAAGAAGACGATCTGAAATACAGGGCCAGTTCATCTTAGGTACAAATGTCAGCTACAATATAAACACGAGCACAAAGGACAGAAAGGGACAAACACACCGTTGACTAACAACTATGTTGTAATTCCTCTTCTTCGTCTTTAACCATAAGTACTTCCTCCTCTTCCTCTTTTACCTCGAGTTCTTCTCTCTTCTGAGAGCTTTCACACAAACCACATTACTGTAAATAAGTCAAAAGTCAAAGGTAATCCACCCGCACATTCACCCCACAGTTCACGGAAGCCCGAGGCACCGCAGATATTGTTTCTCTGTGTCTTGGAGTCCAATCGAGGTGTTGCTAACACACCCTTCCGCTTTTTCTTCCATCGCCGGTGACTCAAGTATCTCGCGTGCATATCCAATTCTTGTTTCGTGCAAGCACTGAAACGTTGTTGAGCGCTGTTCCGCATTTACACGCACGGCAATGAGCTGACAAATGCCCTGCTGCTATGTCATCACTCACACTTTGTGATTTAAGCGAGGCAAGACAAGCCGATAGCCTACTGCACCATTCATTGCCAGTGAACGTGCCCCATACTGCTGCAACCATGGGGGATGTCTTCTGAAGCGAACAATGCAGGCGCCGTCATGCTTGCGTTAGGAGCCTTAGGGGCAGTGCTAGCCCAAATAGCAACTATGCGCATGCGCACTGGTGAGCCCCTAACTCTTAAAAGCCCCTAGTCTAAAACTCCCTAATGATGACGTTATGCGCAGGCCCTGTCTTTTAGTTGGTATTGGATGGATAGGTACGGCTGAACCATTTTAAGTGGGCGGCGGCTTGCGCCACCTAACTGAAGCTATTACTTTCAACAATTAGCTCTGCATATTTTGAGAATTAATTAGAAATGACAACGAATTTTTAACCCGACGTCACAACAACTGTAATCATGTAACGAGCACTGCCTGAGACTCTCGGACGCACGGCTCCTCAAATACCGCATATAAAACAGATTGTCAAAGCTATAGCTAAACTCTTTGGCAATGCGTCCGCTTCACACGCAGCGGACCCAGGATCGAATACTGAGAAATCCGCGGCGGCGGGCGTTCTTTTCCAAGTACTTGGCAATATCGACGACGGGCGCCGTATGCCATACGCCCTGCTACGAGGACAACGACAATGGACGTTATTTGCAGTGTTGGAAAGAGCGTATCACAGCTATCGCTGTGAGACGAGCATCGTTCAACGCTGTGCCAACAACACCTAGAATAATCAAAGCCTCGACATCCGTTGGTACCCACATGAAACGTCATCCCAGTGGGATCGCGCTAACTCGGCTATTGGGCCCGAGTCCGACCTTGGACGCGCTGATTGAACACGAGCCCCGGCCGAACACTGACGCAGCACTCGTGCCCAATCTCATGCCTCAATCGATCTGGCTGTGATGACGGTGCAAAGGCCTTCTGCTTATCTGGGTGGTGTTGCCTCAACTTACGGCCAGAACAAGTTGTCACGGAATCTGCTAGCGAGTATATGCCAGCAATATTCATCATAGCCACGCACCGAGGATGGCAAAGCACAGGGAATGCGCTGGGTTCCGCACATTGTTATGGTTCTGCCGCAGTGATTTGACATAAGCCACTACCCTAATGTTCACCGAGGCGTTGATTGTCACGAGCCCAAGTGCTCACGCTCACGCAGTACTCGCGTCCAATTCATGATAAGGATTCAACTATCGTCACCGTGGGACACTCTCGTGAATCGAAATGCTAAAACCCGAGACGGAGGCTAAATAGAAGGACGAAACACAACGTCTCGAATACAGATTGCAAAAATATAAACACAAAACAGAGCTGTGTTTTGTCCTTTTTAGCCTCCGTCTCAGGCTTAACATGCCGATTAGCAACCAGGTCGCCGGCCTAAAAGCTTTGTTTTCAACTCTTTTGAATATAACAACGCTGCGATCCTCCTTCTTACGTCACCAAGTACAAAAAGGGAGGGAATGAGAGAAAAAAAGTGCGCTTTTATCCTTGCAGCTACACCACAACAACGAGGCTGCTTTGTCAGTGCCATGGCGTGCCTCTAGATACATCTTTGTCATACTAGAGTGCCAGCAAGCTGTTAAAATTTGACTGAGTTGGTTACACATTGAGAAACTAAAAACAGCGCGAAGACGGACGAAGGTCGGGATTAAGTACCCACAGAGAACGCTAATAAACAACTTTTCTTAATCAAAATTACAGGAAAAACGACGTGACAATCATCATACCTACAACGTCAACTCCCGATAAAGAGAAGACGTGAATATGTCTTTATTGTCACGGCAATTTTGGCGTGGTTCGAATAAAATCAGTTGTCCGTCAGCGCTTTGGTTGCGCACTTCTGCTCGACCTTCGTCCATCTTCTCGCTGTTTTTAGTTTCTTAATGACAATTGACTTGTGCAAGATTAGAATCATTCCAACTCAATATTGTTGCACGGCCACCGCAATGTCCTCCTAAACGCACGCGATTCCACACTCTTCGAATGCGTCTACAACTTATGCATTTACTTTGCCAATTGAAAGAATTTTTAATGACTTTCCCTGCCATTATTTTAGTGCAAACATAACACATGATTTGATAGTTGCCTCGGGAACACAGCTGCAAAAGTCGTATTATTTTGTTTTGTGCATGAAAAAAGTTTGGCAATGTTGAAAAACACGAAGAGTAATGAAAATCTGGTTTAAAATATAGCTATTTAGAATATTGAATTGTATGGGTGCATAACCGTATCTTTCAATTATTTCACGAAATAACAAATTGTACGCCGGACGAGTACATAACTTATAGCCTATAATCTCAAAACTGAATGTCTTGAACGTGTTTTCTACTTGAGTCAATAGGGCCAACGGAACTACATGCAGAGCGTAATCTACTTCGCCATGGTTCAGGTGGTCTACGATTTCGCCTGGGTCATGTACGACTCTGCGGTAAGCATCTCAACCTGAAGCATCACACAGGAGACTGATCTGAACGGGTTGATCGTCCCAAATGTCGAATGCCTTCTTTCCGTAAATTTGAATAGAATATTGAAAATACGGCAACTGCGCACCGTCGTCTTGCTGCTGGCAGGCGTAGATCGTCTGACAGTCAAATCTTGCTAAGGGGGCCCGTGGTTTCGAAACTGACGCCCAAAACAATTTTTGATCCATGGTGGCCAAACTAGCTTTGAAGCGTGGCTACTTGCGAACGTCTATACAGCATCTTCTTTTCTCAGTTGCAACGGCCGACATTCAAAGAAAGAAAGATCTTCAGCCATGCTGAAGACAAACACATAACTAAAAAAACATCGTACTCCACGAAAGTTCAATGGCCTTATAGACGACAGCTTTCGTGTAGTAAAAACTGCTGGGCGCGCTACTTCAGGTTTTGCTACTGCTGGGCAGGTGCTGACGGCAAGCTTCCACAATGCTATAAACACACATATGGCGCACCATCAAGAGTGTCTTCCTTGAAAGACCTAAAATACGAGCTCATCCCGAACATGCGCAGTGATAAGTCACCTCAAATATGGCGTACAGTAAATACCACCGATTGGGAGTGAAGCCCTTGTATCCTTTGAAACGTGACGCCATTCATTGTTGTGGAAAGCTCGAGACACGTGCAGCGCGCCACTTCTGCCAAGAACATAGCGTCTGAAATCTAGCACAGTGCTTCGCTGTGCCGCCATGATCTTCCCACAGGTCGCACGTTGCAAGTGCTTCTTGCATCGACGTACCTTGCGCTACTTTTAAAACATGAAGGGGCTTTAATAGGGAGGAGGGGGGGGGGGGGGCTGCCGCCATCTATCGTCGTAGACAGCATTCGAGATAAGGCAGCCGTCTCGATCTGCTGTCTTGGCGAATCAGGCATCTTGGTCCGTCGTGGGCAGCCCCTATCCCTCATCGTAGCACGAAAACGAGACAACGTGGACAGCGCGATTGGTGTGTATGCTCTCGAACACGGTCTGTCCACGCCGATAAGGGATGATAAGGTGTTGTGGACGCGCTGTCTGTAGCAAATAAGCGGAGCACATTGTATTCGTTTTGTAAATTATTTGCTGAAGATGATGTTTCTTGCCCTTTTTTTTCGTACCACAGCTCATGTTCTCAGATGCCCGCGGTGAGACTCGCAGATGGAAGGAACGTGACGCCATTTTCCAGGTACGTGTAGTTTTTGCTTGACCACAAGCTTACGTAAAGATGCGCTGGTGAAAATTGAGCATAGATTCATTAACCAATAAAGCGGATGCGAACGAATACTGAAGACAAACAAAGTGGACCGTGCGAACATATTGTCCACTTCTGTCGTGAACAGCCTGATACTGTTTCCTATACAATAAGGGGCATTCGCTAGCGGCCATTGCTGAGTCCATGGCTGCTGATTGCGTGCTGACGGCGAGCATCCACTGTGCTTTGCAACACGGATTCCTCACCATGAAGAGTGACTGTCTTGGCAGTTTATAAGTGTTTATCTCTTTCTAAGCATCGCTAACAACACCGCGCTCAAAATGGCGGGCAGTGAATACTCGCAATAGAGAATTGCAAGTATGGCGCCTTGACTGGTGTTCCATGAGTGCAAGCACTGCAACGTGTGCGTGAACACAGCTTCGGTAAGCTTTTGATTGCACGGGCGTGCCTGCTCGAGCAGAAACATGGCGGCAGCCAGTCGCCCAGCTTGCAATCGTCTAAATAATTGTACAAAATATGCCCACTTTTTGGAATAAAAAAAGAAACTCAACAGATTTTAGTCTTCGCTCGCTCTCATCTCCCCCTCGATTTCTCACCGTATCGCCTTCGCAATAGCAGCAGTCGGGAAATGTTTCTTCGGACATCGACACTGTGAACTGATGGGACTTTTATGTTTCAGCTCTTCACTGCCGTGGCATGGGACCGCCTCGTCAAAATAGGGATGCGCTTGTTCAGCGTGAGTGAGCGGTTGCGCCGGTGTTCAGTAGCAAAATTATTTAAGCAAGTTGTATCAAAACTGCACTTTTTTGTTTGTTTTTTAAGCAGCCAAAGTTATGATGTCATGCGGCCAATCAAGCCGCTCCAGAAGTGCCTGACTTTGAGCGTTCGCTATCACCGGCTACACCAGTCACGCATACTTAATGCAACGTGGTCCCGCTTTTTTCTATGCGTGATTGGCTTAGCCGATGCTAGAAAACGCATAAAGACGGCGACCGCTGTGACAATGCGTTTTTGGTGTGGCTTGACTTGGATCGTAGTGAAGTTACGCTTGAAGCCGCGCACTGAGGCCACCATGACGTCATGAAGCAGCTTTTTATGGACGATATACGAAGATACGTGTACAGATCGACCTGAGAGGTTACGCAAATTTTCCTTATTAATAATTTATTTTGACGCTACGAGCGCGAGGTTTTTGGAATGGTTTGTATTGTGCAATTTGTCGAGTAGCTGCACCTTTCATTATTCCTCGCTCGCTTGCCTCTGCCTCTCCGCAAATGTGTATATCCTAACTATACTTCTTTTCAGCTTAAAGGGACACTGACAGGATATTTATGCTCGCCGCGGTTTTAGTAGTACAAGACATATGAGAGCCCAACCACCCAGAACAGAATTTGCGGCTCAAAATTCGGTTTCTTTCCGCCCGAAAACCGCCGATGGAGAACTGGCCGGTTTGAGTCGCGCTCACTCTCTTTTCCGTGGTCACGGGCCGTTTTCTGAGGTTTAGACAAAACCACCAAATATAATCAATGCCGTCGGTCATTGAAAGAACACACTCAATATTAAAAATAGTAAAAAAGGTTAAACGCATTTTTTGTAGGTCTAAAAACTGCAAATACGTTGATTGAAAAAAAAAAAAGTTGCACAGAGAACCGGAAGCATTTTATGCGTTCACAGCGTAATTCTCAACATATCGTCTTATCGCGTATCGTGGGACCCGCTGGCTGGACGGCGATGGCGGTGGACGATGGGAGTGGGACCTCGCTTTCAGAACTGTCGTTCGCGGTACCAACGAATGTGTCTTCCTTCGAAAAAGAACAGGCCCAAGCGTCAAGCCGATCCGCATGAAGACGTCGCCGAGTCGTCGCTCTTTCTCATGGCTGAAGATATCGCTCAGGCAGTTGCCCCTATTGGGTCTCGTATAAAAAGATTTTTCAAAACGACTGTTCAAAACTGCAGAATAGCTCAGTGGAAAGGTGTCTGCTTCACGCGCAGTGAACCCTGGTTCGATCCAGACCGTAAGCTAACTGTTTTTTTTTCTTGTTTTTTTAATATTTTGCAATATCTACATTTCTTTCTTACAATTATCGCTGAAAAAAAAATGTAGACGAAACGTCGTTGGAATATATTGTATGGGACTCCCTTTTGGACACCTGAGAATTCAATGTAGTCACTTTCCACGGAATGCAAGGAGTATATAAATCGGGTAGCGTCCGCTTTCCGAGGAGCCCGTAACTGTTCTGCCGGAATCGCAGCCAGCCATCGAGCCCAATCCCGTTGATCTTTCGGAAACTTGTGCAGACTCCCCGCACATTGCCACTTTTGGGTGCAGAACCTGTGGTGCAGCTTTTTACGCAACATCTTGGGGGCATTTTTTGGGGAGCCGATCAAGGGCATTCTCCACGGGCACTCGCTACTCATTTCCAACTCCTGAATGTACGAAACAACTCATCTTAAAGTGCAGAACAGAGAGGGGAACAAACAACTGCAAAGCAATCACACGGCAAACAGTACCCGCCAGGCTGCTGTGATGACGTCTGCTGCCCAAGCCAACAAAAAAATTAAAAAAAGACGGAGGGAAAAAAAGGCGGTTGGGTGTTGCCACGTGACTTTCAGCATTGTCTCCTCCTCTATATTTCTCCGACCTCCGTGCGCAGGTTTCGGTTTCGAGCAGTTGCGTTTCTTGGATTCATTAAAAATATAAGTGACTCGGTGGCAAAATATTAATTGGGTATTTTTCTTGCACCTTAATCAAATCGCCTGGCAAGAAATTAAATAAATGAGGGGTGTCAGTGTCTCTTTAGAGGGGCGGTGACCGAGTTTTCAGACTGTGGCCAATTAACTGCGGAAATTAATCTGTGTCAACCATAGAATGAACGACAGAAAACCGTATTTTCTTGCGAGTGCTAGTTTTTATGTAAAACAAAAAATAAAACAGATCGAAAGTCAAAATGTCTCGCAACTCTCCACGTCGCCTTTCGAGTGACGTACTCTGGGGATCACGTGGTTTCCCTCTTGGGTTCTCTCTTCAGAGACCCCAGCCGCTATCTCCGCGATTATCGACTTTCAAAGGATTAGCATCGTCGAAGGTCGCGGCGAGTGATCGACACAAAGGACGGTCCGCCACGGGGGTGACCGCGAGCGTGGCAGCGGAGGGGGACAAGTTTCGTTCACTACCGCGTATCCCCCAGAGTACGCCACACATCAGTTCCGTTAACCACCACAAGCGGCTGCACATCGGCAAAAATTTGGTTTTCTTTGCGATTATACACCTGAATAGAAGTTTTTCAGGGCAAGGTGACGCGTTTTTGGTCCCTTGTGCTTGGATAAACAATATAGAAAATACAAACTGCCAATTATTTCAACATTGAAACCGTTGCACTACCCTTTTGAGACGCTGCCGACTCTCCGAGCTAGTGGGATCAATCAAGGAGCTTCAAAAGCGCAAGTCACTGAGTCTTTTTCTGTTTGTGTTCGGTATACAGCGGTGATAGAACACTTAAAAAATATGAGGAACACCATGCGCTTTTGACTTTGTCTGATGGGTACCATCGGCTCGTAGAGGCGGGTGCGTGTGAACGTAAGATAAACAAAGTATACTAAAAAGAGGTACTATGAGAACGGAATGAAACGCAAACACCGGAACGTGTGGCCTTTGACAGCCTGCGCTATTTGGAGGCGCTACAACTGCCAACCGGTGAAGGGAACCACGAGTGTCTCTTCATTGGAAAAAGCGTGCACCAGATGCTTTACTAGGGAGTTCACTTTTCTACGCAAAAATCCAATCGATTTGAATCTGCCAACTTTTGCGTAGTTTGTACCGCTGCATGCGCGCGACCTCGAAGTTTTTTTTTTTTTATTTTTTAGTTGAAAGGGGTGGCTGCCGGCATCTATCGTCGTGAAAACCTGTCGAGAGAGAGGAGACGGCCGTCTCTCGTCGAACTCGTTAAAACGCGCATTTCGCGTTTTAACGAGTTCGAGGAGCGCAGTGGAGACAAAAACTGCCTTTGTTTTCGCAGCACTCGTCATACGCGTTTGAACGCGAAGGCCAGACGCCCGACCTCAGTGTTCGGCTTTCCAACGGCTTGGACAAGTTGAGTGAAGACAAGGGCGGCCAGCTTTAGCACTACCCACTAATCGCTCCAACCAGAGCTTGGCGTTCTGACGTCCCCACGCGCTCTCGTCTGCTCCTCCTCCTTTCCCTCACTTTCTCGGCGCGTAGTAGCAGATCAGCTGCGGCGCTACGTTTATTGTGGAGTTTAAAGCATCCTCCCGAGTCCTCATTTAACTTTGCTCGTTGATTGTTTTGTTCTACGCATGAATTCCTCGTGGCTGCGTCTGGACGAATAGGTCAACGAGGGCAACGCCAAACCGGTTCCGACGGTCAGTGCAAACTTTATTTTGACTTTTAGAACTGGCGTTTGTCCCATCATTTTCTGAACCTTCTCGTAATTTCTTGTTAGATTCCAGGTACAAGTGCTAACTACCATACGTATACATATAGCCAAACAATTCATTCGCAATGTACCCTTTGAAAAAGTCGGCAGCGTCTTGTGATTAAAAATGCAGTTTTATATTTGTCGTCCTGATGGTGGTCAAAATAATTTCATTGGACACTGTCATTTTTTCACGCCCATGGCAGACAAGGACGGGTTTTTGCCCCCATAATGCTATCTCGATTGGTTTCAGTTTCGTTGGTGGGAACTCTCTGAATGGAAGAATTGGGCAGTAAGAAGCGCCGACCCTTAAACACCTAGATGACGGGAATAGACCTTTTTCAAAACCCCATTAGTCAACATTGGTAGTTGCCCCCTTTGGTACTAAGCGTGTGATTGAATCTGAGTCCTTGCCGAAAGCTGACGCAGCTCTCGCACCCAATACGTTATCAGAGCGCGTGACCAAATAATGGTGAACTAGGATATTTTGTGCAGCAGCCACTAGCTATCGCAGTGAGGAGTGGGCTTCTTCTTGGCCCACCTGGAGGGCGGCAAGCGTGTGAACTGGGTACTGCCTGGGCTATCCTTCGCCGATGACATCGTGCTCATGGCCGAGACTGCCGAAGATACGCAGGGGTTGCTAACCATACGTGCAGCAGAGCCTGCAGCACGACACCTAAGCCTCATTGCCGCGGAGTCAGCAGTAGTTCATTTCGCAGGCCCCCAAAGAGCAGGCAACTGTTCACTCAGCTTGGGTGGCGACGCTGTTCCGGTTGCAGGCTCATACAAGTACCTGGGCGTCATCCTCTCCGATTCTCCAGACAACCTTCGGAAGCACCATGACCGCCTTTTCCAGTCGGCCATGCTAGGGCCCAACGTCCTTCACAAACGCAGCCTGTGACAGGTTCTTGGTAACTCGGGAGGTCTAAAGGGGGGGGGGGGGCGGTGATGGTCCCAGGGCTGACTTTCACCAACGCAGTGGTGTGCGTCCCTGGTGACGCGTGAGACGCCATGGAGCGACGACAACGTCATGTGGGCCGGCAGGCACTGGGCTGCCATGGAAACGTCGCCAATGAGGCCGTCCAGGAGGACCTGGGGTGGTCGAGGTTCGAAGCCCGAGAGGCTTCCAGGGAACTCGGGTATGACGGACGAGTGCGGCACATGAATCGGTGCCGTTGGGCCAGGAGACTATGCTACTTCACCCACATGACTGGAGTACAGACACGGTGACAGAGGCCTCTCTACCTCCTTGAGAGCAAGTACGGCTTGTTCACAGAACCCGTGGAGGCAACAACCGCACAGAAAGGGGAAGTTGAAGTGCGAAGAAGAGTGTGTGAGAGGAGACCCTCCAGTGGCTCGAAGCAGCTCATGGAAATTCAACCAATCATTTTACGGGGACAAATAACAAGTAATTACGGCGGAAACCAAGTTGAAGGACAACAGTTTGGACAGCCGATTGTTGTTCGAAGCGAGAGAGGGAGCCCTGCGAACACTAGACTACCGGAAACGATTCGACTGGTAGAATCTACTGTGTTGTCGGGAGTGCGGGGACGTGCAGTCCTGGGGAAGATTATGGTGGCAAAGCGCAGCACTGAGCTGGATTTGTGCACAGATGAAGGTGACGAGCGCATGCTGGAGGCCGCGGCCATTGTACAGAGATGCTCTGCCGTTCTCGCCCTGTCAGGGACTAGTATCGCCGAGAGGTTTTGGTGGCGCCTTCCAATGAGTTCAACCCCTGACGTCACAACACCAGAACTCCCGAGAAGAGGGGTACCCCCTTCCCTTTTAGTCCGCCTCCCGCAGAGCCGTATATTGGGAGAGTCTGGCCATTCATTCGTTTGAATAGGCGAGCATCTCGGGGCCAACCACAGGCCGCGAAACAGCACCTAGCGTTGATCATGAGCTCTAAGAATGCGACTCGACTAATTTAAGTTGTTTTGCCTTCGTTCAAGTAAAAATGTATAACTTTTGGTGACTGAAAACTTGGTGCATGGGAGGTTTTTGTCGCGTCCATATTTAACGGTAGAATAAACGAACGTGCGCTCCAAACCCGGGCCAACTTGCTAGAAGCAGCGTCTCAGCTGAGACTCGGAGAAATAAAGCACTGCCTAAGCCAGCGAACGAGCCGAGCGGGACTCAAGCCGCGTCACAAGACGCTCGCGCAGCCCACCCTTTGCACAGTTTTCTTTCAGCCAGTCTAAGACGCTGTTATAGCAAGCCAATCCAGGGCAAACGGTCACCGAGACGCCAAAGTTGAACGCTTCTATTTCATGCTTTAAATGTCGTTTCTAATATTGTGACGTCGTGGTCCGCTGATCGGTCGACGCTGTGTCGCACCTTTCGTTTACACTCTAACCGCGGGGGAGTATTCGACGCGCTGGCGGCGGGACTTTGCTCCGCCCACTGGCTAAACTCTCCCAATATACGGCTCCTGGCCTCCCTGATGCGCATTTCCCGATGAGGCCTCCCGTCGTTTGAAGCGCCATCTAAATGTTCCTTTCACAACTGTCCATTTCATAGAGTACGGTGAAACGCCATCTAGATGATATCCAGCACATATGTATTTCATATTGTACACTGCAGTTACTATAGCAGCCGTCATGAAAGCGGTCGCTCGACGAACGGCGGTAGGCGAGCCGTGGGGGAGGGGGCGGGGGAGAGGAGGAAGGGCTCTTGCTTGTGGAAGCAGCATCAATAGGGCCATTCCATAGCCTGATTCGTCCGCCGGGCACGTAGCTTCCACAGTCCACTCAGCTTAAGGGTGAACGGAGTATAGGGTGTATTCACTGGCGGCCATATCTGTGTGTGCTAATGCTGAGCACGTGCTGATGGCTAGCTTCCACAGTTATTTTGACACGTGCACCCCGCACCATCAAGATTGCCGGTCTTGGCAGCCTATTAATGTGGGCTCGTTCTGAGCATGCACTCTAAACAGTGACCTCAAATATGGCGGCCAGTGAATACCCCCTATAGTAACGTTGGATTTGCCTCATCGTGACGTCACGAGTTGCGATCCTGGCTACTTATCAGTTCGAATGACAAGCTTGATGGTGTGCGTAAGAAGCAGGGTAAAGGCATGGAGACACATCGCATCTCTAAACCAACACCGTCGAAGTTGACAGTCTGGCGTTAGTCTTATTCATGTCAAGCAAAGCCTAACAGACCCTTTTCAAAAGTGCGCGCCATTGTTTGTTCGCCATTCTTTGGACACGAATTTTGAGCATGTAAAAATTGGGTTGTCTGCATGTTTATCCAGCATAAAACTTGGTCTGCTTCAACGGGCGACTTTTCTCCCAGCTGTAGATCAGAAATTTAGCCAGTGCAGTACAACCGCTAGCCTGGGGTCTTTAACGTGCATCACGCAGTAGTGATACACGACCGCACGCCGGTACGAGCACGCATTGGACACGAGGCCAGCGTCAGCGTTTGAAGTGAACTCGGCTCAGCTCGTACTGAAAATGGCCGCTTCGTCAGCATTCGGCGAAACTCGGATTCGATCGCACGCTTCGTGCACAAGAAACAGTGACCACCAATTTTGCCTGAAGGGCTTTTCAAAATTATATTTTAATACAAGTAATAGCGTCGCAGTGATCATTTTGACAATCGTGAAATGCTGACCACTGAAACGTTTTTGATCGCACACGTGGCCGCTGGGGGACGCAAGTATCGTCTGCTGCTTTTGCATTGGTTGCGTTGACGTCAGAACGCCGAGTTTTGATTGGCTCTGATTGAAGGATAGTGGGTTGACCAGAAAGCAGCTTGCTTTGAGGTCTACCCACTATCCTTCGATCAGACCTCGGCGTTCTGACGTCACCAGAACCACTAGAAAAATAGCAGACGATACTTACGCTCCGCGTCGTACGAGACTGCTTCATGGGTACGGTGCCTGGAACGCGTCTCCGACCGGTGGGTTTAGCGTCGTATTCCGCCCACACATTGGAAGTGGCCCGGACGTGGCTCCAAATGACGTCACAAAGGCCGGAATGTTTCGCTGTTGGACGTCGCGGTCCTGGTGGTTTACCGCAGGAGTTCCGCCAAAAAGAACGAGCAAGAGCGAGTGTCGCTGTCGTCGCAGCGTCCAGCTGCTGACTACCGAAACTTCCGTGGACTGTCAAGCTGGAGAGAGACCTGCAGGGGAACAGGCGTCTGCCACATCCACCACCACTGCTGTGACACCACCAGGATCGCTATCTGCGGCAGCGTGACACTCCTATGACGTCATCAGGAGGAAATTGAGGGACGACTTTTTGGACTCTGTAAACTGATCACTAGGAGGCGCGTTCCGGGCACCATACTATGGGTACGGGCATGTGGATGAATAAAATTATGCTTACTCTCGCTTATGCTGTCTCCAAAATCCGGTTTGAGTGTTACTCTGAAAGGAAGGCATGATACACATAACCTCGCGAAAGCCACCCCACACGATAACTCTCTATGGACGTTTATGGGGAATTCTAAGATGAGCTATCACCGTATATGGCGATAGCCCATCATGGCTTTGGTAAGCCATAAGAAACCACAGAACGCGCTATAGCTACCTGCAGGACAGTCTGTGTCTCCTAAGCTATAGGATTTCATCCATTCAGATGTCTTTACATTGTTTGCAAGTGCCGCCACAGCCCGGTAACCACGGCAATTTCTACTTGCTGGTTTTTTCGACCTACAACTGCTGCGATGTGAAACTCGCATGGCGAACTAAACGCTCGTGGCGCATAAAATACTGCCATAATCGTGAAAGACGTCACATGCAATCCGTGTAAAGCCGTGCATAGAAAAATGTGCGTTTATAAAGCTGTAGACCCGCGACTATTCCATTTTCTTGAGCAAGCTATAGAAAAGTGTATGTCTCGAATGCTATAGATTTGCGACCTTTCAATGTGTTTAGCCGGCTATAGCGGGATGTTTCTCTCTAAAGCTAGAGACAAGCTACCATTCAATTATGTTTAGCCGGCATAATGGTGTTTTATGTTGCCTAGGCTATAGACCAGCCACCTTTTTCTTAGCAATCTAAAAGTATGAAAGCTGAAGAGAGTCTCTTGCATCTCTCCGAACGGGTAGCAAAGCCATTGTAACTGTTTTTTTTTTTGAACTGCCAAGAACTGACAGTGTCATCCCCTCATTTGCAGGGCAAGGTTGTTGCTATCGTGCTGAGTGTAGTGAGGCTGCTGGTGGACGTGAGTATTGAATGCGATAACCAGCGGCATTACCTTCTGTTCACAGAATTCTTAATAAACCTCTCTAACCAATCATATTTGCTACGCCACCGTCGCCGCCTTGCATCGGGGGAACTTTAGTATTTCTCCACGTGCGATCACCTCGCTGCTAGTCTGCGCGAGAGAAGCACGAGACGGCACGAGCAGTCTCAGGCACTGTTGTCTGCCCCATGTGGCTTAAAAGGGCGGTGCAACGATATTCAAAAGACTATTTGCTGTATTCCCAAGCGCCCCGGCCCGCACTCGAGGAATCATGGGAACGGTGTTCCCTTAGCTCTGTAGTGATCGCTAATTTCAACCAATTCTGTGGTTACACAGTTTTTGAGCATAATTCGGAGTCACCGTGAAAAAGCGCCTGATTTACCACAAGGACCTGTCATATCACTTTTGAAATTTCTCGTCAACGTCAGCATTTTTTATACTGTGCATGCGGTCGACCTTTCAACCTGGTTCAGCTGCTGAAATTTCTCACAGTACTATCACTCTCGGGATTGTTGTCTTAGCAGGAATGGCTTAAAAAGCCGAGAATTCACAACAAAAACCAGGATTTAGCGTCAGGGGGCTGTTTATAGCATTTTTAGCGTTTCTAACTTAATATCAGCGTCTTTGAAGCTGTACGAAAATAATAATAATGTAAGAGATTTCTGCAGCTCATCCAGGTTAAAGAGTGGACAGCAGGCACAGCATCAAAAACGCTGATATTGAGGCGAAATTTTAAAAGCAATATGACAGGTCCTTAGGGTACATCAAGCGCTTCTTCAGGGTGACTCCGAATTACGCTGAAAGACTGTGTAACCATGGATTGGTTGGAAATTACCGATCACTAAGGAGCTGAAGGAATATCGTTCGCATGATTCCTCTAGCGCGGCCAGGGGTGGTTGGGGGATATAGCAAATGATCTATTGGAATGTTATTCACTTTACACGAGCTTACCGGCACTACTGGGACTCAAGGACACTCGCACGCAACGCCACCGGCCAATAAACTCCTTTGTAGTGTAATTTCACGGACAAAAGCGAGCGTTTTCATTCAATCTCTCCTTCGCAAAACTTGATGACGTAGCTGGGCGGTCGCAGTACCGCCCAGTGACGATATTTAAATGCGGCTCACAGATTGAACCCGAGCATTGCGTGGGCACTCCATTTGGGCTCGTGAAAATAGATAGCTCGAGAAGCATTCGGGTAGTGGCCTGTGTCCAATCGCTGCAACGACGACATTAGCCGAACCATAACAATGTCTGGAATTCAGCGCGTGTCCTGTACCTTGTCAATCCCAGCGCGTGGCTATGATCAACATTGGCGGCATATAATCGGCTCCAGACCACGTGGCCGCTTGTCCTGGCTGCGAGTTGAGGGGGTGAACGCTGCTCGCTTTTCTTTCATTTTTTCTGCGACTTCGATTGCGTGTGGTGAAAAATAAGCGGGTGTTTTGCAGGTAATTAACGTCAGGGATCCGTTCTAAGCAGTATTTTGCTCAAAGTACAAAAATCGTTGCATAGCCCCTTTGAAGTTATGGCGCCGCAACGCATGCGCCGAACGCTTAGTAAGTCTGGTTGATGGAGTATTGTATATTGTGCCTTCATCTGCACATGAAGTCGCCATAATTTTCTAAACTTTATCTTAATTTCGCCATATGCCGTCATCAGGAGACAGCTCTAAGCTGCGGCTTTATTTCCTCAGCATATTGCCGTGGCGTACTGGGGCACGCTGCAGTGTCCCTTCGTATTGTTAATTGCGGAGCAATGCCGTACAACAAAATTAAATGTTCCATGACACCGCATCCGAGGTCAAACCAAAAGCTCTTTTTAGAATGAAGTATACATGCCTTGCAAGGGTCGCCATTGCTGGGTACTGACGGTTATTTATACTTATTGGTTTCTTCGAACTGCAACTTCTGCGGTGTGAAACTAACACGGCAAATCGAACGCTCGCGGCGCATAAAATACTGACATGGCCGCGAATGACGTCACGTGCAAGCAATGTATTCACCCTGAAACACCAGGGCCGTCTTGCTGGAACTGCACCTCAGACCCGAGACTGGGTGAAAGAAAGCACTGCAAAGGCTGGGGCCCGCGAGTGTCTTGAGGCGCGTTTTTGAATCCCGCTCAGATCGTGCGCTGCAGCTTTGGCACTGCTTTCTTCACCCCGTTCTCAGCTGAGACGCTGTTTCTAGCAAGCCGGCCCAGATTAAGTCCACTCTATACTCTGTCTCACCTTATGTTGTACCGCAGGAAAGGCTACAAGCGCGAGCTCCTTGCTCTAGGCCACATCTCGGCGGCACAAGCTCTCGTGCATGCACTAAGGGCAGCTGCCAACTCTATGAGCTCGCGCTTCTAGCCATCGCTGCGGTACAGCATAAGGTGAAACGGAGTAGAGTCACTGACAAGGTGAGAACGACAGAAAGGAGCTTCAGCGGTCCCCGCTCCTCCAGTGCGAGCTTTCTATCTACGAGAGAGCTTCGTCGTCCCGCGCACCTCGAGCGCGGGCGTATGCAGCCAAAGCACGGAAGGAGACATGGAGCGCGTGTTGTAGGCCAAGCCATAGCCTCCTATATACTGACAAAGCCTGGCAGATAGCCACGAGAAGCGGCCGCTGAAATGGAAAAGGTAGAGCGGCAGAGAACAGATCGAGAGGAGAGCCACGTGACGGGTGCTCCGCTGCGGCGAGACGCCGAAACACACTTCTCCCGAGCGAACAAGTGTGGTTCGGGTCCTCGCCGCTGCAAAAGCTGTGTGCTGACGTCCAGGTTCCCCGAGAAATGGCTTTCTGATGCTCTGTGCTACCAGATCCTCGCGCTCCAAATCTGCGACCGGGCACTCTATGGCTCCGTCGTCGAACTGCCAGGTTTTATGAGTATAGACGCTTTGAACACGCGCCAGATTGAGCCGCCATAGCCAACCTTCTCTTGTTTTACCGAAATGCCGAAACACTGAAGCGGGCGTTGACGAGCCTCCACAAAGGCCTATGCTGGGGAGAAGGACACAGTAACAGCTAAAATGGCAATAACCTGTCCTGCTGTGGTAATAAGGAAGTGAAGCGAACGGAATACGAGGAACAAGGACTGAAGGTCGTTTATGGCGGCGCCCATGCACAGCTGCCTGAAAGCGTCTATAGAGGAGGCTATGGCCGAACCTACGAAGGATACTGCCATTCTCATTCTGCCAGTGACTATATGCGGAGCGCAAGTTCGTCCGCTTCTTGCACAGGAGTTGCGATGATGTTAGAACGCCCAGCTCTTACTGGCCGATTGAAAACGTATCGGGTAGACCTCAAGGCATCTGGCATAGAGGTCTATCCACTGTTCTTTTAACCAAAGCCAATCAGAGTTCGGCGTCGTTCTGACGTTACCGCAACCTTTGCGCAACAAGCAGACGACTTGCTCTCCACATTGATATCCTCGAAGCGCTCCCTATCTTTCGTCCGCGTCGCCGCCATCGCGTCTTGCAGCGTCTTCCAACGAGCGCGACGCCAACAGGCGGCGACGCCAAGACGCACGTGTCTGCCTCTTTGCAGCGCACTTTCGTCGAGCATGGGTGTGTTTCCTCTTGCTGCGAGTAGGGAATCCGCTAACGTGGTCACGCGTTTATTCGAGTATACAAAGCACGTCTCCTCTTCGAGCAGTGACGCAAGACGCTGTCACCCTCCAGATATTCGTCATATGGCGCCTCAGGGTCTTCGTGACCAAACTGCCGGAGAAGCCAGGACCTCAAGGCTCGACATCGGGCCCACAAGCCTTGACTTCAGGCCCCCAAGGAATATCGACGGACGCTAAGACGCCATTACCACCGTCGGTGGTACCGCTAAATTGGCCACAGGAACCAACTGTCAACGCAGAAATACTCTAAAGCGCGAGATCCTTAAATAAAACAAAATAAATGAATTAATAAATACTGACACGTTACCGTTCGATGCATGAACAGATTGCATGCATAGCACCGTTCAAAAGGCATTAAACCACTTTCTGTGATGGTGTAATGATGGTCATAACTCAATCTATAAGTTCTAAGCATTATAAAAGACCAAACATCACATTCATGCGTGGCCAATTTCTCTATTAATGTCACTAACAATAGATCAACACAAAATGGCGCAATCAAACGAGGAAGGGCGGAGCCTTAACCTATTGAAAAAAAATGATTTGTAAACAGTTCGGATATGAACAGGCCAAATCCAAAATGAACTGGTTGTAGTGGAATTGATCCGGGCAAATTGGAAATCAAACTGTCGAAATTGGCCGAACTTGGAAAATGACCTGGCCAAGCTGGCAGCAGCTGAATTGGCTGAACTGTCAATTGTACAGTTCAAACTGGTAGTTAACCAGGCAAAACTGGTAGATCGAACTTGCGACACTGGTGTCATAATGTTCAAGCTGTCAGCCAACAGTTTGAACTGGCAGTCGGAACTGTTCTAGCTGGCACTCAAATATTTACAACTGGCAATGAAACTGGTCTCACGGTATCTAAACAAGTCATACCAGCGGAACTGGAGAAACTGCTCGTTGAACTGGTCAAGCTAGTAGTATGCCCAGTTTAAAATATTTAACCATGGGAATCAATTCAATTGGCCTTTTTTCATTTGGATCGAGTTGGTTTCACTCTTTCTAATTTAACTCCCAAGCGGGAAAACCCCATTATTCACAGTTTTTCTACATGAACGAATTGGGCTTTAACACTCCAAACGGCTCACAATGAAAAAAACGGATGTGACAAAAGTTTTGTATTAATTCCATAAGCAAATATGTGTTTCTGGAATGAATCATAGCCACAGCAGGGAAAATGTCTGGTTTTTACTCGCACATTTCTTATATACAGATGTCGCATAACAGACTAGTAGGCCAAATAAAAGCTTTATTTTGACGCATCTACACTTGTACCTAGCTTGCAACAATAGTTGGTGACAGGTCAAGAATTCAGTGATGCAATCGCCTCATAGGAGTTCTTGTCCCTCTCCGAGCCAATCGTTCCCACCTTCGACTTTACAACTTTCCCACTCTTTACCGCGGCCTTTACCCACCCTGGCTTGCAGCGAGAAGCCGCTTACAGCGCAAGTGCCCTTGAAGGCGGGGAGCCTCCCACGTGATGTTGGAAAATCGGGGGAAAATTGGACGTCTGGAATGCGCTGGTGCCCTGGGACTGGAGATCATGCAGTGTCCCCACGCGCAGCGCGGATGCTTTGAAAGGGAGAGCTGCTCACGTGTCAGGACAGGGAGCGCGCGGGCCAATCAGCGTGGCCCTCGCGCCCGCTCGAAGTGCCAGTTTTGAGTCGGCGTCGGCAGCAGCTCCGGCAACCATAAAAAAAAACAGATCTGTCGCGACGGTTGGGCCCACAGTGAAATCATAACCAGTGGTCCCACTCAAGGCCACTTCCGGTAATCGCGCAAACACAGCGCCCCTCAAGCCGGATGGCGACAACTGAAGGTGTAAAACAACAACAGAAAAAAAAAGTCATAAGAATTGCAATAAAATAAATTGAGTGCGTTAATGTTATTATTTTAGAAAACATAATAAGCTAGGTTTTAATGATAAACCAATAAGGAAAGGAAAAAAAACGTTCAGCCTTTCCACTCTCGTGAAGAAGGAAGACCAGCGGAGCTGTACTCGATACACTGTGTGCTTCTTCTTCGTCGTCGTCTGTTTTTCGCGCTGTTTCCTACGATAAATTCCCACCAACGCGCCCAACTATCCATTCTTCTATTATAGCTGGAAAGGTTGCCGCCATCTACGAGCGACGGCGGAAACCATACTGGTTGTGTGCTTGCCGCCGTCGCTTATAGATGGCGGTAGCTGTCCAGGTAGGTTTGTGTCGACATACACGGACACGACCCTGGGGAACCTAGCCCTTAACAGCTCCGCTGTAAAATCGAGCTATGACCGTTAGGTTTAGAAGTTCATTGCCCTAACCGAAGCAATGTTTTTAAACTTCGCCGGTCGCGTTGTGGGCGTTGTCGGTGTTGCTGTTCTGCGAATGTCTCTTTCTAAGTATATTTCCTTTTCGGTTGGATCCTTGCTTGGCAATATAATGTCACGTGAGTTTCCAAATCACGATATGAATGTGTTGTAAATGGGCCTCCTCAAGCAAGAAGCCAAAAAGCCAGGGACTCACTTCGCCATTCGGGATTCCGGGATTCCGCTTCAAGTTCGTTGCTGGTGGGTGCAAACATTTCTTAGTGTTCGTGCTGTCCTTCGCGTCAGGCATGGCACGATCGTCTTTTGTCCAACGCAGTGTATGAGAAACGGTTAACTTCTTAGGCGTATGTACGTCGGACGTGACTTGTAAAACGGCCGAACGTAACGAAGTGCTTGTTCACGTTTAATGATTTCATAACCTCCACGCATCGAAGGTTTCACACTACTTTACTAGAGAAATTAAAAATACCGCGGCAAATGACGCTAATCAGGAGCGAACCTGGGGTTGGCTAACCTGTAGAATCATAAAAGAGAAATTGGCATCAAAATGAACATAAAAAATGCAGCATTATAAAAAGTGAACTTACCAGTCGTTATAAATTTGCAAACAGGCTAAGCAAGTTGGCTGGGTATATTGAACATAATTCTAAATTGACTATAGTCCATTGCAACCTAAGAACGAAGGGCGAGGGTAAGACGGGCGGGGAGGAGGAAGCAGACGGAACGCTAAAAGAGAAGGAGGTTTCCTCCTCTCTTCTCCAGCGTTCCGTCTGCTTCCTCCTCCCCGGCCCGTCTTACCCTCGCCCTTCATTCTTACGTTGCAACGGACTATAGTCAGATGGATGTACCTCGAAGAGAATGAACGGAAAGGTACCTCTAAAAAAGCGTTGCTCGAACATGCCAGCTTCCTGGACTCACACCTGTCTTTTCTCTCTCTTCAGGATACCCTGTGGGTATGGCAGCATGTGGCACCCGTCGTTCAGCATTCATCGAGCCCCCCCCCCCCTTGTCAAGCTCCAGACACAATTTATCTCCGCTTGGCACGTCATGCAGTAAGACCCGCAGTACTTCTCTAATTTAGAAGTATAAGGTGTCTCGCATTTGGTCCATTCACGGTATGCTGTTACTTTATTGTTCCAGTATGATGGTTCCTCGGTGAATTAAATAGAATACTGCAAGGGCCACGGACGTATGGAAGCAAGCTGCAAGGGCCGGACACCCAAGACAAGGATCATCAGTAACCAGGGGGATAAAGTGAGAAAACTAAAAAGGCAGCTCATCACCTGGGCCACAAGAAGAAAATCAGAGGCCATATGCTGGGAAATTTGTCGATATACAGCTTCATCCTTGGGTAGTATGAGCATTTTCTGGTCATATTCGTACATAAGGTGAACTGTTACAGAAAGTAGGTCGACTCATCCTTCTGCAGCCACAGGCCGTTACAAAAGCTACGGCACCAGCGAGCCAACCGGAACATTGGGCTAAGGGGCGTGACAACATATCGTGGGAGTATACTCCTCTTGCGGAGAGCTCTCGCAAGCCTTGCTTCGTTGCTCTGATTAGCTCGAAAAGGGCGGCAACGTTTTTCTTTGTAAAATTAGGCTGAAACAGAGCATGGCTGTAGGTGGCCACTGAACTGGCATAGACATAACATTCCTCATGAGGGTCTGACATCTATATTATGATCTCTGATGCAATTATGAATGTCGCAGCGACGAGTGATAACTTGACAATAATTCCGCAACTCGTCATATGACAAACTGCGTAAATGGTTTTGGGTAAGTGCAGTAGCGGCAGTTTTGCATATCTGGGAAAAAACAGTTGGTGGGAGGGCTGTCTTTCTCATGACCATCTGTCTCAGTCAGGGCTGTCTTGAAAACGCCTTTCAAGTCATAAGTCAGAAAGACTGTTTCTGGGATACCTCTGACACAGTAATTTCCGGCATCTATGAGACACTTGAGAAGGAAAACATTATGCAGTTGCAACCTGCGAACCAGGTTGCAAACTGTGAGGACGACTTAGATCGAGTTCTGCTTTGTATGAGTGGTCTCTCAGCATTTGGCATGCAAAGTGTGGAGCAGTTACGGCAATTGGAACTTGAGGCTCCTGAATACTGGAACTGTTGCCATCAGCACGAAAACCACAGCTGGTTGTCATGCCAGTAGATTTCGTTCTGAAGTCACCGGAAGATAACAACAATAACCAGTTGCTGCCATCATGTTGTGTTAGCCAGTGCTCAAGAACAAGAATATTTCTCTCTTGAGCTTGGACAAAGTGTTCTTTAATTCGTTTTCTCAAAGCCACTTTGACACGCAATGGCACGCATAACCTAGCTCAGTAAACGACCTACATATTAGTAGTGTTTCCAGTTTGTGCTAAATCACAATAAGAGCCCTTGCAGAATGAGATAGTGTTGTGAAAAAGTAAATTGTTGATTCCTAATACTGGAGATTCCCATCCGTCGAAGTTCGAATAGAAGCAAGCTGTGGTCTACGCTGTCAACAGCGTTCCTGGAGTCTAACTGGACGATCTCGTACAGAGTTTGGTTGTCGAGGCTGGTGCTGAGTGCATGGGTGACAGCTGCAAGAGCCGATTCGCAGCTCCTGCCGGGGCGGAAACCGTATTGGTGAGGGTTAAAGAAGTTCGATATCTCAAGGTGGGCGAAGAATGGCTTGATAATGACCCTCTCTATTGTTCGGCAAACGATGAGGTTATGGAGATTGGCCGGTATGAGTGGATGTCAGATTTGAGGGGGCATCGTGTCCCTTTTAGAGAGGCGCTACTGACGCAGCTTTCCAGGATTTAGGAACAGCTGTGGAAAGAAAATTGTTAAAGAGGCGACTGAGGACGGGGGACATACGGCCAGTGCAGGCTTTAAGCAATGCGGGGTGGAAGCCGTCTGGTCCAGGGCATTGAGGGGATTTGACACGTGCAAGGGCTTCGTAGGTTTCACTCTGAAGAATGACTATAGAAGAGAGTGTGGTTTTTCTGGTGTGGCCTCTACTGGCAGAGTTGTGTGTTGTGTGGGACAAAGGTCAAGTGCGGTAGGGTCGACTAATGCTGCAGCCTCAAAAAAGTGGTAAGAGAAGAGCTCTGCTATGTCGTCAACATTGGAATAGGGCCTGCCGTGATGTGTGAAGCTCGGCGCAAGGGAATATTTTTCGTTTATATTGAAAATATGCGCAAGAGTTTGGGGCTGGCAGGTTGCTTTTGCTGCTAGTTGCTGTCGGTAATCGTTATGGGAGATATGGATGAGATGCTCGACTTCGGTACTTGCTTCGTGGGCTTGGTTTAGATGAGTAGGATTTTGAGTTTTTTTGTGCTTTTTTGAACAGTGAGTGTTTACGTCTGATTAAGGCTGCAATCTCCTTTGCCATCCATGGAAGGCTGCCGCACCTCCTGTTGGTCCTCATGGTGAACACATTTGTGCTGAATTGCTGATATGTCAAGCAAGAGGTCGTAGTCCTCGTCAGCCGATGGGTGATCAAACACGATGGACCAGGGAGCGAGGTGGATGAGCTGATTGAGATGAGGGGAATCGTTTTTTTAGAACTGCTCGAAGTTCTTGGCTTGATGACCTCGCTTAGTGGCTGAGCAGTGGATATTGGTGAGGAGAGCACTCTGATCACTGCATGGTAGGCTGGATTTGACTGTGCAGCGGTAGGATAATGTGGAATTATTGGTGAGGGCGAGGTTGAGGAAGGTAGCATTGCCGTTTGGAGAAATGTAGGATGGGGCGTCACGAAGTTGGGTGAGGCCAGCAGTTTCCAGTACGTCTAACAGCATGTCATTGAGTGAATCTGATGGGATGGAAGTGTCTGGGTCGGACTAGAGCCATTAAATGAGCTACGCTTAGAGTATCGGCACTCCGTTCCCCGATCTGCTAGTGGGCGCCGCCATCTTGGTGCTTAGTGCAGAGGAAACGCAACTGTCGACCGTCACAATTAAAAAAATGCGACTTTCTCAGCTTTCGATAGGGCGCTAGAAAGCTCAGATGTTATTGTTTTGCTCTGTCGCAAACTGTTTTTAACATATCCGGAGGACGGAAAAGCGTTTTCTGCGATTTCGAATAAAGCTTCAGATAACTGGAAACCATGATTTTAAGAACCAAGATGGGTAAGTGTCGTTACTCTGAAGCGTAGTTTATTTAAGGGCTCTAGGTCGGACCAATTAATGCAACTGTTGAAGTCACAAAAGATAAACAGTGGAGAGAACCTGCTGAGGTCGATGCTCTGTAGGCTCTCTTGGAGGAAGGGGTACGATCGTATACAGAGTGAGGGTGGGCAATAGGTAGACCCCAGAAGAAGCTTTCCATGTTTGCAGAAGAAGCTTTCCATGTTTGCAAAAGACCTCGACGAAGATGTCCTCTAGACCTGGAGGAGTGACGTGGTCGAGACGTTGGCAGGGCAGGTGTTTTGGCACGGAAAGGAGGATGCCACCCCCAGTTGAGTGGCGGTTTTGCTGGAATACAAAGAATTGTGTGAGATCGAATAATTGCCCATTGATTGTACATCGAAGATTGAGGCGTCCGGCCATGCCTCGTACACAGCGAATATTGTATTTGGAAAATATTGTTTCAGTGCGTTAAAGTCGGGTAGCTTGTTTAGTAAGCAAACATTTGAAAACCAAACGTGATTAGAGTCTGTTGACTCCAATCACGCGCTCCTCACACGACAACTACGCCAAACGCGGAGTTGTCTTGCAAACGGTGGACGCTGCCGATGTCGTCGCTCACCGTCGTCGCTCACAACGGTTAAAAAGAAGCCTTCCAGCAACGACGAAAATGACCACCTAAAAAAAATGAAGACTGGCCGGTACGGCTGCGCCAAGGACTGTCATAACAGCGACGACACCCCGACCGTGAGCATGTTCAGGTTTCCTTCCCAACCTTGGGACAAGAAACGGCGGCAGAGCCGGATTGCGGCAGCGCGCTTGCAGCCACAGAGGCCGCCGTTACCGCAGTCGCAAGCGCTGTCAATGATTTCTCGCGACATCTGTTAAGGTGAGTAAATTAAAAGAATGAAGAATGTAAGATCTTCGATCGGTACTGCGCAGGCACAACCGATATTAAAGCCAATTCAATAAAAATAATTGAATCCTTGGATCAAATGGAAACTTCACCAAAAAGCCAATTGGGAACTTATCTGAAAAAAACTGGGCCACACAAAGAAACCGCTGCGTAAGAGAAATCATACTTCGTCTTGAGGCGATTAATCATCAACGGCCACGTATAAGAGGACAATCTTGGTGGTGTGAAATGTGCGTGTTGAAAGCGATGTAGAAGCTTTCCGTCAGCACGAGCTGAGCAGCAGCGAGCTCAACAATGGCCGTATGCCATCTATAGCCAGTTGCTTTTAATTTCGCACTCACCTGGGTAGTGATGTTGTAAAAGATAAAAAAATAGTCAACGTACAGGCCAGCTGGTGCGTATTCATCATGATGTTCAAAACCTAGGACTGGGAAGGAAACCTGAAAACATATGCCCCTGTCTTCTGTTTCTTCATCTTCCAGTTTCCTTCCCAGTTTCAGAGGTTAAACATCATGGTTGTCTACACGTGTTTCTCTTGTTGCAAATTACACTTCGCCGAAACATCTGCCCCGTACGTCTCGATCGTCGCATATACGTGTTTGCTTTCTAAAAGCCTTTTCCCCTTTCTTAAAGCTTGCTTTTGAAAATAAGAGTGAATCCCAATAAGCGGTTTAAAACCGCAAAATAGCACGATCGGAGACATCTCGTTAAACGTGCAACGATACCACCGCTAATTCGCCGAGACTACCAATCGTTTTGCATCGTCGCTGACAATGGGCGCTGGCTGTCGCTCGATTCTGGCGCTCCCTAACCACCTGCTCTGAGCGAACAGACCGATGTCACCAAGCGAACTGCGCAGGCGCGCGCATTCCGGAAGTGGTGCTGCCGCCATGATACTTTTAGTCATCCCTTTCCGGCTTCCCGGCTATATTCGCGACTCCAGCGACCTATAGGGGGCGCCACCACCAAACAAACATGGTGGCTGGGTCCAGGTCGCGTCGGCTCGGCCGGGCCGCCTGAACGGGTGGCGCATTCAATTTAACCAATTTTCTTTTTTTGTTTAATGCCCAATTTTATAGGTATTTGAACTGAGACGGTTAAGTGTAGCCGGTGCACATAAAATTGCAGAGCAAAGTTGTTTTCCCCGTAGTTTTTGCTCTTTTTACGTCAAACTTTCGTTTCGAAGATTTCGTTCAAAACCGAAATTATGGGCTCCGGAGTGACGGTAATAGACTCTAATCAGTTTTGATCATCTTAGGAAAGCAGCGATGACTACAGAATTGTTCCACCGAGAGTAATTTTCAGCTAACTCGCATGCCTCGACCATGCGACTCACCTGTCCGCGAAATCGAGCTTTTCTGTGTATCCGCGTTTAAGAAACAGCTCCAGTCGTCTGCTCGGTCAACAACACAGGCTGCAGGAAAATTACGAAAATTAAGCAAGCGCTTCTTGAGCCAATGAGCATGTTAACCCGCTGGCGCTCCACTAAGCAGCTGATACTCGTATTTCAATTCAGGCTTTAGTAGCAATCGAAAAGTCATTTTGACGAGCGGGTTATGTATTATATTACGTACTATGTCGCACTAAAGCGATATTACTATATTCTTCGGGTTGAAATTTGAGCTTAGTTGACTAGCTATTAGGTGAACTGGTGAATAAAAGTATATTTGACAGACAGAGAGATACAACTTAAAGTTAGCCAAATGGTTCTAGCCGGTAGCACGGAGACGAATACGGACAAACTGAAGAGAGTCTTCATCGGAGATTCACGCAGAACCTCTCTGCATTGAACTTGACTTCGAATCCTGAACGGAGAAAATGAGTATTTTTTTGTGGCCGGTCAACCTGTGCAATGTAGATGTGTATTGCTGCTGGCTTCCACGGGGGTATAATATAAATATTGGAGGCGCGATAGATCATAATGCCGTGACAGCTTCTAACTTTGCGAGACGCGTCCCCCACCTTTTGAAAGCAGATAATTTCCCTCATTAATCATATGCAGCGAGCAGGTTTTTCTGAATTAAGTAATTGCGAAATCAGCCCAACTTCTTCAGTGTGGTCCAGAGGCTTTTTGGGCGCAAAGCAGCCAAGATGAATAGCCAACGCACCGACCGGCGTGGGTGGCTCAAACTCGAAGCTAATCGAACACAATCATACTCAAGAAAAGCAGCTATCGAACCTTCCCATTCACTTGATTGCAACATTGGTGTTCCCTCCAGTGAAACACCTCGTTTGTCGTCCTCAGTCCACTGTTCTACATCCTTATAAAGAAACCACTTATCAGTTCTTATCACTTATCAGTTTTATCAGTCGTCACTTTGAATGTGATTCGAGACAGACAAGAAATCAAAACGTTTTTCCGTGATTCCTCCCCATCCAAGAAATCGAAAGCACGCGACCGTGTGTTGTGGAGTGAACGGGCTTTCAAACACGCGATGGAAGGAAACAATCTACTGAGGCTTCACCACACTAATGAACACTCGGGCAAACTTAAGGAATTTTCGGACCTTCGTCAAATTACATTGTTCGCCACCGCGCCGACAACACGTGTCCGCGAAAGCCACCAGAGACGCGGAGGGGAGCGGAGCGACCTGGTCCGGCTGGTTCCCGGTTTTCCCGCTTGGTGGCGTCCGTTTTGCTGGAGTCGCGAATAGGGCTGCGCGTACATCATCGTAGATTATCGTTTGGGACACCCCGGTGTCAGCTTGATTTTCCTGCTCCATAAGATTGTGCTGTTTGTGATGCCCTAGTTTGTCAACAAGCGCAGAAAAGCAGTTACATTCGTCTTATCGCTTTAGAATTGCTTTGTCGTCTGTTTCGTCGTCGTCCGCTTCTTCGTCTTCGTGAGCGCATGAGCTCACTGCCGTTCACGCGGTGGTCCCACTGCTGCTGAAAAAAAAAAAAACGACACTACTAAAAAAAATTAGGGGGGGGGGATATTCATACAGCGTGTAGTTGGTCAGCCATTTAAAGTTGCGACGAGTCACTCGCTGTAGATGAGCAATTTAGCCAGTGCAGTACAACCGCTAGCCTGGGGTCTTTAACGTGCACCACGCAGTAGTGAATAGTGATACACGACCGCACGCCGGTACGATGCTCATCCAGACCGAAACGGGCAGGGGTGGGGCTCGAGGCGACATTACTACTTGAGCATTGCGGCTGCATGGTCATCTCAATTAACTTGGAAACAAGGAAACATCTAGTGCAATGGCAGATAACAAGAAAATTCGAGGGACCATCGGCTCGGTGTAGCACCGCGGAAGAGCATCAAATGTCTTGGTGAAAAACTGAGCTTGTTAGTGCTCAGTCTTGTGGATGACGTTTAATCAACAATGAAGTGATGAGCTAAATAGACCCCCTCAGTCAGCGATAGTTTTCTAAAAGTTGTTTAATTCTGGTTGACAGCCTGTGCAACAGGGTATACAGATGAACTGCGGGAGAAGCCTACACACGAAGAAATGATCTACAGAAAGACTATGCCTGACCAGCCGTAACAATCGGCATCTGTCAAAAAGAAGCAACCATTCCAGATACCTGAAAAGCTTGGGGTGGGGACGATTTTTTGTGTACAGTCTCTGTTCAGTTTTATTTTGCTTGCGCAAGCTCCGAACGCTAACAGTCGCCCAACGGGGGACGCTTTTTTCTGCGGTCTCGATTGGTGTTAATGCAGAATGGATCAGTAAGGTCAGCCTAATAGACCACCACAAAATGAATGAGGTTCGTTTGTTACATTTTTTGGCGTTAAACCTTTGAATTGCATTATGTTTTCAAGTTTGTATGAAAAAGAAAAAAAGATGAAAAAACTGCTTTTGAGAAAAGTTGTTATTTCAAATGATGCATATCGGGAATGCTGTTCTCTTTTTAGTGATTATCCTGATCTTTTGAATCACAGTTGTGCTTAAAACATGTCGTCGCGATAACAGTTATAACCACCAAATACATTGAGCAAAAAGTGTATTTAAAACGGCCTCCGCAAAGCAGTGCAGAGGTCCTATTTGAGATAGATTAACGGATAGACCGCTACGGAGCGAATGCTCGGAGATTCCAGCGTACGAAACACTTCGGCACGCTTTTTGTCTCGTGCCTTGTAATCTTACACATTTTAGCTGACGTGCAGTAGGGTGAATATAAATTATGCAGCAAATCGCGAAACAAATCGTAAAACCCCATTTTTCCTGCCTCTCTGTCCGGCTCTGTTTACCTTTCTTTGCCATGCTTCTTTCTTTCGGGAATACATAATATCAGATGCCTTTTTTCCTGGTGCTTTTATTATAGCTCCTTGGCATAAAACACGTGAAGCCACCCATTGAAAACCATGAGTAAACACCCGGCTGGAAGTCTCGTGCTAAACCGAAAATTTCCAAACGCCGGGCATGCGCACTGACGCGGCCGTAAAACTTGGGAGAACTTACATGATATCAGAATGCACCGCGGCAGCGTCGCGCAACTACCGGTGAGATCGGTCTATTTGGAGGATAAAAAATTACTAGAAGAAAAAATTTGCTACCGACTTCATAAGCGCTGAGACTTTATTATCAATTTTACAGAAAATGAAGACGTTGTACAATTCAATAGCAACTGCGTATACTCTTTATTTTCTTGCTTATCACGTTATCTACAACGTATGAACAACTAGAAGTAGGAGACAGGTTTACGTAACCCGCTAGGCCAAATTCTCCAAGGCAAAATAATGTAGAAATGGGACAGGTTCGAGACTTGTATACCATTGCAGTGTTTCTCACGTCGTATTTATCGACACAGTTTCTCAGAGTACGAGAAGAAACACATTTGAATCAGCCAATTGCATGAAACCCAATGCGGCGAAGATTACATGGGACACCCCGCAAGAATTCTTTTCTAGCTGCTTTCGATCGTGGCGGCAACATTAGGGAGTTTTCGTAAATCGTTTCTGCCGTCACGCTACAAGATCCGAAACTTAGCAGACAAGGCTAGCAGCACGCAAGCTCAGAAGTGGCGTCTGCGTTGCGCAAAGCCTGACGGAGGAAGAAAAGCGGTGTACGAGAACTCCCTATTAGGGAGTTTTCTGAGTTTTCGTCGTCCACGATCGAGGGACGGTGGAAATGATATGCGAAAACTACCTAATGAGCCAAGGGTGTGAGTCTAGTCGGTGACAAGTTAAGAATTTAATGGAAGCTCTTCGCACCTCTTCTTACTTCAGCAGAGTGATAACTGAGAGAGGCGATAACTTCCTCTCCAGCGCTCGCACTGCAATGTTGGAAAGAGGTGGGAGAAGCTTCTCCTGAACTCTCATACTGTCACCGACCGTTGAGTGCTACAGATGTAGTCTGAGAAGCCTGGGAGTCGGAAACTAAAGCACCTCGCGTACCAACATAAATGCGAATTTCATTTAACAAATTCTATTTATTACCTATGCAAAGTTTTCTCACTGAACTCGGGAGACATTTGAACGCACCAGCCAGGCAGTCTGGGGGCGGGGTATGTGTGGCAGGTGTGCACCTCACGAACGTTAACATTAAATAAATTCTGGTAGAGTCTTTCACATAGTAACATAAGAAAGGAATTGAAAGAAAGGCTGAAATTGAAAGCAACCACTACTGGCACCAAGCACAAAGCGACACTGCATTCTTCAAACAAGACACGCTTTCTATTATGCACAGCTAATAAAGCGGGCACGATTTATTACCTGTGCATAACCCCCCCCCCCCAAAAAAAAAAAAAAAAAATAACGTGTATAGTTTTGAGCGCGCGTGTATGTATTCAGAAAGGACAAGAGCCACGCAAACAGCGTGGCTTTCCTCCTAGTTGCTGTCGTCGACCCCCCCCCCTCCCCTCTCCCCTCCTCCTTGCTCTCGGCAGGTTAGCGACTGACAACAGCGAAGACCTTGACGGCCAGTCAGCAGAACGTGTGAGTGACTACGTTCGGGCCCGCAGACGGAACTATGCCCAAGGACGCAAGCCTGTCCAAACAGGACACACTTTTTTTAGTTCACAGCATTTTATGTACGGCATTGCGGGCCTTCCTCCAGTACTGATCCCCTTTGAAACGTTTTTTTTTTTTTTTGCCAGGAGAAAATTTATTCTTTGATTCCGTCCTTCGACAGAGGCTTGGAGGGCGCTCATCGTGTGGGTTTGGACAGTCATTAACATGCTTTGCTGGATGCCAAAGCCACCGCTGCTGGTCTCAGTCCCCAGTCTCCCGAAAACAGGAAAGGGTTCGGAAACGACACCGATATGGTCAGGTGCAAAGACGTGGTGTTTGCGTGTTGATGTCCTCACTAAAAATCCTAACGCTTGCAGCAACAATCACAATTGCTTTAACAAAAACTTTTTTTTTGGTGGGGGGTTTGTTTGTTGTGTATGACATTCACAATGCTCTGTTTGAACAGCTCATAGGGGAAGGGTAATCCTCCGCTTCCGCTCCAGCAAATGCTGTGCACAGCAGTAAGCGTGTCTTGTTTGGACAGCCCCTCAAACAGGTTCCTCTATGTCACGGCACGTCCCTTCGCACGAGGAAAGTACGAGTTTTGTCCCACCTCGAGAACAAAAACAATCTTGTCGTTCATCAGGTAGTTTGAACTTTCGAGGAAAGATTGCGTAAAACGCTCCCTCGACGGGCGAAATGTTACCCACACGTTCGTCAGAACACTATTGGCTCCATAGCGCCAGTACAAGTAGTTATCATTTCTTTGACTTAATAGTTTGAGAAACAACACCGACGGGATTGGTGTGCTTAAACCGGTCTCCTCAAAAAGCATATTGAACTCAAATCTGCAGACGCCCTCCTCGACTTTACATATTTGGCGCATATGGACCTCGAAACCATCAACGACAACTCGCCCAAAGGGTGTTCTCGCTACGAAGCACAGGGACCCGGATGCAGCAGTTGCCCTAACTTGCTTCTGGTCAATGTTATCGAAGACGAATATGTTCTTACGTGGACATCCAGGCGCAAAGGCGTCGTCAGATTGGGAGCCGGGAACAGCTAGGTTCCAGACGTCAAACTCCTCACGGCGAACACGGTCTTCAACGAGCGCATTCAGCGTGTCCCGCGTGTTCATAATGACCTGGTGAATGTCTTCAGACGTCGTGGTCAAGTTGGTCACCAGAGATTCGGACCGTTTCAGTGCTTCCGCGCACTCGTACACCGATTTGAGCATAAGGTTGGAGCTATCTTGAACAGCAGAAATTAACGAGTCTGCGCCGTTTATAGCGCTTGACGAACCTGGATTTTCACTGGCTCCAGTATGACCGGAATCGACCTCCCGAAACACGCAAGTACTCTGTGCGTGATTCCACATCTCAAAGCGAAGGATGCGAGTTTTGCAAGAAGGGCAAGGCACCGCGTGGAAGTCGCACCCTGCGAAGTGACCTTCCAGCTCGCATGCTGGGCCAACGAAGGTGCAACCGTTGCGCGAGTTTGGACAGCGCACCGATTTGTCGTCAAGGCTATTGTTAAAGTCGAAGGTCTGTGAAGATTCACGATCCACGACGGTTCCGTCCAGCGGACATCGTGGACTGTCCATCTCGGTGACTCGCTTGTGGCACTCTCTGCAGAAGGAGTGAAAACACTGTCCAAGCAGATAGGATGACTTGGACACGACCCCGCAGAGGCTGCAGCACATGATCGCCGGCAACGGCCTTGTGAATTCTAGAGGCCTCCAGTCGAGGAAACTCGTGAAGCCCACCAGGATTGCCGCTTGAACCATGATTACTTCACCGTCTTCGCAATCTTCACCGTGCTGTGCAGCAAGTCAAGGCCGTCTGCCAGGTTGACTGTCCCTGCGTTTTTATGTGGAACCATTAAAACTGGATAATAGGAGCTCGTTTAAGTAAAGCTACTGGCCAAGTACATTGATACAGCAAAAATGCAATTGAGGCTAAAATGCCACATTTTAACATGATGCAATTAATCCCTACACCCCAATGTGGACATGAAAGCGTATTTGTAAACGGTGGGCGATAGGCGGCATGGCAACGTTGCTCGCGCCAGATTGGCTGTACCTCGAGGAGGACGCTGTGCTGTCACACATAGTAACGTGCGGTTGCTGCGCCGGCCGGCAGCGGGCGTGTGGCGTGTTTTAACCTAAGCCCCCTTCCCCGTTCTTCGGGGCGACAGCCCTGCGGTTGTTCATTCACGCGCCCATGAACGGGGGGGGGGGGGGGGGTTAAAACTACATACGTAACGCGCCTACTGCCATTCGGCTCAGCAACCGCCCGTTGCTATATGTGATCTACAGCGTCCTCCTCGAGGTGTAGCCAATCCGGCCGCGTATCGCCTACCCTTGAGAAATACACTGCCGTGCTGCCGTCTTATAGTCCCCGTGAGCGTTCCTAAAAGTGCCTCGTAATGTTCCTCATTATCAGGTGCGCGCGACATGCAGGAGGCAGTCAGTAAAGTTATTATAGATAAGAGCTTCCTACAGTGAAGTCTCTTAATACTTCTTTTACAAGTAACGAAAACCAATACAAATGACGAAGCACATTAAGCATGAACAAAATGGCGTCCTTCAATTCAGACTTCTGCTGTGCGCCGCCATTCCCTTCCTAAAACCTGCACCGTCACGCAGTCGGCGCTTCAAAAAATGTCGCTTCTTGTAGGAAGCTCTAATCTAGAGACTTTACCTACAAGTAGTGACATTAGCTGCGTTCGATTTACCTATGCATCTTCTGCACCAGTGCAGAAAAGTGTAGGTTGGTGTACCTTCGGTCGTATCTCAATACACACACCGGAAGTCCTACACTTTTCTGCACCGGTGCAGGTAAATCGAACGCAGCAAGTATTCGAAGCGTCTACTGCGCGACAGTGTAGGTTTTAGGAAGCGAATGGCAGCACACAGCACAAGACTGAACTGAATGACGCCATTCTGTTCCAGGGAAATGTGCTTTCTCATTTGTATTGGTTGTCGCTAGTTGTAAAACGAAGTGTCAAGGAACTTTAGCAGTCAGTGGTGAGGGGAGGGGGGGGGGGCCCCTTCTCCGCTGCCGTCACTCCTGAAGTGACGGCAGCACTGAAAGGGCTTACCACTTTCTCCATTCGTTCGCGAAAACGACGTTCGAAAATTCGTTCGCCACGCGCTCCTGTGTTCTCTTGCATATTGCTCACGATTACGCACGTCCACAGGTCAGCGGAGGATCATGTGATTTTCTTCAATGCACGAACTGAAGACAATCAATGCGACAGTGGCAAACTGCGGTTCGTTGCTGCGGTTAAAGGGGCTGTGCAACAATTTTCAGACTTTGGCCAATTAACTGCGGAAATTAATCTGCGTCACCTATGAAACGAAAAACAGAAAACCGCATTTTCTTCCGAGCGCTAGTTCTTATTTAAAAAAAAAAGAAACAAATCGAAGGTCGCAGTGCCTCACAACTCCCCACGCGACTTTCGAGTGACGTACTCTGGAGGTTCACGTGGTTTCCCCTTGGGCACTCTCTTTAGAAACCCCAGCCGCTTCCTCCGCGATTGACGACTTTGAAAGGATTAGCCTCGTCGAAGGTCGCGGTGAGCGATGGACACAGAGGACGGTTCGTCACGGGGCTGACGGCGAGTGCTGCAGCGGAGGGGGACAGAGTTTGTTGACTTCCGCGTACCTCCAGAGACGCCGTCATTTTAGTTCCCGTAGCCGCCACGGGCGGCTGCCGATCGTCAAATAATTCGTTTTTTGCCTTGCAATTACGCAGCAGAACAGCAGTTTTTCGGGGAGAGGTGACGCGTTTTTGGTCACTTGGGCTTGCATGAACAATATAAAAAATGCAGTATGGCAATTCTTTCAACGTTAAAACCGTTGCACAGCCCCTTTAAAGAGCCTGTAACTTGGGCATTGCATCGTTTCCATACTGCGAACGTGTGCCTGGAAGCACCGGGAGATGTCCTGGGTATTCGGATTTGCGTGCTGTGTAAAACCTTGGGGAAACTCCGGGGATCTAATAAGTGGCGTCACAAAGGGGAGGGGGGGGAGGGGTCGCGGCGGGCTATTGCCCCGGGTGCCGCGGACCCTCGTGACGCCACTGGATCTAATTGGCCTATTTGAAATAGGCCCGTTATTTCGGAGGCAGCGGACGGGCATCACCTTTCGACTCGAGGCGTTTGAACGCGAAATGAGTGCGGAACAGCGTCCTTGCGGTACGAAGCGCGTGGTCGCGCTGCGGTGGCATTCAGTTCATCGAACGACGTTTCAATCGACACGCAATGTTTTTTCGACAGATTAGGGAGCTTACGTAGACCGCGTTTCCCCTCCGCGAAGCCCACCGCACCGAGGAAGGCACTACTGCGGCTGCGCGTCGATGGCCTTGACTGTAGAGTTCCGGGTATCGTAGCGGGTTGCGGAGAGCGTTGCGGGACGGCAAAAATGAACTACGAAAACTACTTACTTGCGAGTTTTAGTAGACCGTGTTTCCCGCTCCTAAGCCCCTCCGCTACCCGGAACTATACAGCCAAGGCCATCGGCACGCAAGCGCAGTGGCGGTTTCTTTGTAGCGGAGGGTTAGCGGAGGGGAAACACGGTCTACTAAAACTCCCTGAATTTCGTCGGCAGCTCAGATTCGGTTTTTTTTTCCTGTAATGTGCCGCCTCAGAGTGTCGCCGCGAAGCGACGTTTACAGGTGGGTTAACATTTTTGCAATGAAGCGACCCAGACCGTCGCCGCTCCGACAGTGCGATTGTTAACGAGCGACGCGACGAAAGTCAGCGACGAACGACGAACATTTCTCACTGTCACTCGTCGCGCCGCTCTGTTTTTGGATTCCTAGAAAACGTCGCTTATCGCCTTAAGGCCCGTTCACACTCTTGCGACCGAGTGCGACCGAGTACGACCGAGAGAGACCGAACCGGTTTTTAAGCCTCTTGCGATCTCTTAGGACCAGCTCCGCTGTATAGCGCATCCGGTCCTAAAAACCGGTCTGGTCTCTCTCGGTTGTTCTCGGTCGCAAGAGTGTGAACGGCGCTTTAGTCGCTGTCATGCGGTTTGCCTCGTCGCGCGAATGACCGGAGGACAGCAAAGTGGGTGGCCGTCGCTTCTTTCATCGCTCGCCAAATCGCTTACATGCGGTTTATTCTTTATCACAAAATCAGCATTATTTTATTCTTCAATGGCAAAATCTGGCTCATTCTTTGCCCAACGAGGATGTGGCTTCCACTGAAGTCTCAGCTTGGGGATGAACTGAGTATAGTTTGCACCTTTCAACTTCATCACTCTACATACTCGTCGGCTACAATTTTCCCACTAAAAATTTCCGAAAATCGCTTGACATTTGAATGACATAAGGATGTATCCTGAATGTTTGCCGTCCGTACCGCTAGTGGTAGGCCAAGCGTCCGGCGATGTGCAATAAAATTACTTTCATTTTCCAAAAACAAAATCCGGCAATTTTTTTTTGTTTTGGTGGTGGGGTTACGACGGGTTTGTCTAAAAATACTAAAAGAAACAATAAAAATTTAAAAATATCCAAAATAAGTTTGATAACTTTCTTTTAATGTTAGTTTCCAAATATTTGTGCTTTCTGCACCACTGCTCCCCAAGAAATACACCTTTTTCTGTCAGAAATTGACATGTTCAAAGGCAGAGAACGAGCGCGTTCAGCTGTCTGAAGGCTGCCGGTGTGTTTTTCTCCGGTCCAAAGCGTGTGAACAAGATTAAAAGAGCGACCACAAGCTCACCATAAGCAGCATGCGAAACCTTACCGTGACTGACAACTTCTTCAGACTTCACGGCACTCGTCGAGACACCTCAAACCGTTCCACAGGCAAGCACAAACTCCGGATGCGAAGACCAAAGAACCGCCACCACTTCTAGCTTGCTCCGCTTGTTACTTCGTCTTCTCGAGTTCTTCGTGCCTGTCGGGATTGGATAGATGGTTGGACGTGCGGCTCCACTGATAGCGTCTGAAGCCATGAATTACAGGATAGCTTACGCCATCTAGAGCTGCGGCGGGCACTAGAGAGAACCCGCCCTGATCCAAAGGTCTCGATTCACCGGGAGAGGTTTTTTGCAGTAGCTTCCAGGAGCGCCTGCTCTGCGCATGCCCGGATGTTGTCTAGGAGACGGAGAAGCGTCCGGCTTAACGTTGGCTTGGCCGGCTTGGCGGCGGAGAAGCAACATGTCCACGCTGACTACTGAACAGCAGCCTCTTTGTATAGATGTGAAATGAGCTTTTAGAACATCGAGCCATCCTCTGATCAATATTGAGAGCCACCTAAAACAACATAAGGCATTCGACGAACCTTTTAGCTTGATGGAGTGCTCTGTCTGAAAAGAGACGTAGGCAGCGGCAAGGTCTTGTTCAAACTCTTCAAACGACTCCTTGGACTCAAGGTAGCCGGTCCACGTGCTGCCATTTTTTGTCAAACCGCGCATGTGCTTCCTCAGTACGCGTTCTTCAGATCTCGCCGTCACGGCCGCGCAGTCCATTGCAAGGCACGGCAGTGCGAGGGCCGCTTGCACGAGGAGATGAAACCAGAAGCACGGTCGGACTCGATTCCGCGCGCGCTTCGGTAAAAGCTTTGGAGGCTTCGGACAACCTTCGGAGGAGTAGCTGGAGAAAGAGAGAGCGTAGAAAAGGAGAAGAGGGAAGAGCCAAGACGGACGCTTCTCCGTCGCCTAGGCAACATCCAGGCATGCGCAGAGTGGACCCTTCTAGAAGCTACTGCAAAAAACCTCTCCCCGATTCGAACTATCTGCCATTATGTGCGCTCGATTTCTCCTAGTTTCAGCGAGTGGTGTTCGCTTTATCGAGCGATCATTCATCAAATGGTATAACACATTCCCTGTAACACGTTTAAAGACGTATCTCTCTCTGTCTCCAATTTCAAAGGAAGGTTTAAATCACTTATCTTTGAGTACTTTCTGACCAGACAAATGTAAAAACAATCCACCAACACTTCTAAAAATCGCCACTTCAAGATATCTGGTATGAAGGTGCGTGAACATGTGCTGAAACGACTACGCGCGCTCCCTCGACAAGAGATCCTGATTTGATAAAAAAAAAACAGAAACAAGAAAAATGTGCGGAAATATACGCAAAGCGCAAATGTTCCAGGGGTACCCGATACATGTCGTCAGCGTGCTCTTTTGTCGTCCTCGAAGTAAGGAGGGCTTTGTGGGACGAGCTTGTCCAGCTCAATGTACATTTTCTGAACTGAACTTGCCCTCCTGTTCTTAACCTGCGCCAAACACCACCTATTCTTTCCCCCTTCGTACAGGGCCGGCAATACACTATCAAGCGCCCCGGGCAAACTTTGGCCAAGGCTCTCCCCATCCCTTGTTTCATACGCCCTATCTACGGTGGGTTCCGGAAGATATGTCCCCGAAAAAAAAAAAACGTCTCTGGAAAGAATGTCCCCGGAAAAAAAGTCCCCATAAAATATGTCCCCGAAAAAAAAGGACCCAGGTGGAAAGTAGGAAAAAATGTCCCCAAAGGATTTTCTATCGCTGGGTTTTCCCCGATTCACATGGCCTTCAGGCGGTCCTGTCATTATCCGCGGTCACAAATGACCTGACCCACCTAGAGGTAGAAAGGAAAACTGTAAGTCACACAAAGCAACCGAAGTGTTTGCCAAAACCAAATTATTGTTGTTTTTTTTCTTTTCTTTTCATTGTGAAATAAACATTTAAAACGCTCTTAGCCAAAACCAAATTATTGTGTTTGGGGAAATTTGAGAGGTACTTGTGTACCATTTCAAAATAGGTAAAAAGCGCGACACAGTTAGCAGGAACAACCGATCGCGTTATTTTTTTTTCTTTTTTATCGTAGAAACGAAAGGTTGTCATCAATGTAATCATAGGTACTGAAAGCGCTCATTTTGGGATATAACGCAGACGGTAAAATTTCGTTCCCACTAATACTCTTTCTAAGTAAAATGTGAAAATGCGCCGATATCGTGTTCGCGCTAACAGCGTCGCGATGTGTACCACGGGGAGTCGTCTATTTCCTGATTTGTTGAGGCCGTTTTTTCCTACTTGCCACAGGGTGCCTTTTTCCCCCAAGGACATATGACCGGACCGCCCGAAGGCCATGAGGACCCGGGATACCCAGAAACAGAAAATCCTTTGGGGACATTTTGTCCGGGGCCTTTTCTTCCGGGGACATTTTTTCCTACACCCCTACTAGGTACGGCGTCACGTTGTTTGCAAACATGTGAGTAGTAGCCCAACAGGAATGTTTTGCCAGACTAGTACCGCATTCCAAAACGAACGGCGATCGAGCAATTCAAATCAATCAAAAAGCTAAAAAAAATCATAAGGGGGGCACGGCGGCGCCCTTCTTTTGATGGCCCCCCGGGCGACCGCCCATCCCCAGGGCCGGCCCTGCCCTCGTATTCTGGTGCTTCACCCCCGACCCTTTTGTGAACATCAGAGGGCATGCCTGCTGCAGTGGTACTCTTGCACAAGAGCTCACGTCAACAGTGCACGGGATCTACGCTCTCGTGGCTGTTGCCTTGACTGTGCACAAAAAAAAGTTTGTGACGTCAGACCTCTTTCTTCTACAAACCATAAATTTACAACAGTATTTTTTTTCCTTTTTACTCGCACATATTGCTCTTTAAAGTTCTGTCAGCGTTGTGGACACAAAACAATGTCTAAAAAGATATAGTGTCATGTTTTATTTGTGCAAAGGCTCATATAACCAAAGCATTCATCAGAGGCAATCTTCTCATACTCTATAGCTTTTCTTGCACTGCACACAACTTGTAAGGCATTCAATAAATAAGTACCTGGATGTCACTAAAAAAATAGTTTTTTTTCCATGTGCAAAAACAAAATCTGCATTGCAGAACAATCAAGCCTAAGCGCTATAGCAGTCTAAACCAGACACTAATGTTGCAGAACCTGCCGTACTCCGATTAAAAAGTTAAAAGCGAATTTCGGCAATATTCAATGACAAAATGAGGCCAGTGTCCCGTTAGCCGACAACAGTCATTTCCCTGTTGTCGTCGGCTCTGATGGCCACCATTTCCTCAATACAAATTTTCGAAAAATAGCTTCCAACTTTTGAGTTAGATAACAGCAAATTCTGAAAGTTTGGCGTTTGCAGTGGTTTCCACTGCTAGTGCTCTGCACATGGGCAGAGTCCATGCATTCGGCGATGCTTCTTTTATTGTTCTGGTGAGAAAAACAGTTTTCCTTTTTATCTCGAAAACTCGGTACTTTGCTTCCCCAGTAGTGGTGAAGGCCACAAGAGCACTCACCGGCAATCGGGGTAACAAAAATTGTCAATCAGCTGGCATTCTACTCTAGCCGGCATCATATTACGTTGCAGCCAAGGTTGCAAGAGCGAGAGGATGGGATCGTGGCTTATAAGGACACTTTTCAAAACAAGAATGTGGGCTCTAAACAAAACAAGACCTGCGACTCAAGCAGATGTGAATATCATGTAATAATATAAAGGCCCAGTAGTGTTGTGCTTTTCGACAGAGTGAGTATATTTCAACAAGCCAGGTTTGCTGCAAGTCAGTCCTACTTGTTTAGCACTCAACAGCACCAACGAAGTGAAGCAGTCTGTAAATGTGTCTCAACTGGACAAAGGGGAGTCTATGCACAGATCGTGAGCAAAAACGCAAGTCAGAAGAAGTACCGTTATTGTGATCTCAGAGGTTTAGTAGACCCGGTAATACCTAAAGAAAACACAATCTGAAGCACTTACAACCCATTTAATTTTGTCAAACCAAGAATTTGATCAGTTTGGAAGGCACCGTATTTGCCTTTGTCGAGGTTTTTAAATACCGACTGCTGTTTTTTATTGTGGAACATATATTGTGAGGTTCTTCAGACCCAAGCGTCGAAAGGTACCAGTTACTCCTTTGGACAAAGCTGACTATAATCTAAACACATGTAAATTTTTCTCACAGAATTGTAGGCAGTTTGACAAGCCATAGACAAATGCTCAAATATTGACAAATGTGATGTCATTTAAGCGAATGTATCAACAAAACAGGAGAGGCAAGCTTGATTAGCATATCCACACTAAAGGAAGGAAAACATAAACCTTCCTTCAAAATGCCACGCTGGGTTAAATGGGAACCCACGTCGCTTGGACAAAACGCAAATTTTCCACACAAGGGCAGTATGACAGAGAACTGGCAAAGTTTACACAAGGTGCGTGATATAGAGCACTAGAATTTTTGAGGAGGGGCTGCTGTCATTTGAGAAATAACGCCGACATTCTTGACATATTGCCAAAGAAAAATTCGTTCGCCCCCGCGAGTGAAATTTCTTACCTAACGTCGGGGAGGTGAATAACACTCCAGTATGTTACACCCTTCCACAAATACAATGTAAAAGAGAAAGGCGTCATGGCCAGCAGATTTGCCAAACACAAAGTAAAACAAGGGCACTCCCCATTTGTAGCACACAGTAGACAATGAGAAGCCCTGCTAAGAACGAGTCCACACAAATCCTAACATAAGAGAGCATCAATCGAATGCCAGCCGCCCATCAGAGGTGCTGATACATATCAAGACCGAAATGGTTCATTTCATGCCGCAAAAGAGCACTTTTGACCAGACAAAACATTTTCATTCAATTTCTCGGCGCGGGTGGACCAGGTGTTGCACAGAATGATACGGGAAGTGGAGGCGTAAGCTGGAACGCACTTGTACCTTTGGCTGTAGGCTCGGCTAAAGGCTTAAAAAACACATGCAAAGGAAAAAAAATGTCTTAAACATTCTAGATGAAAAAAGTATGTTATAAAACGAATTTACAAAGAAAGAAAATTTTTGGAGCTATATTTACGGCGCAAAACGAATTTGTAGTTGGCGCCCGCGGGAGCCGCCGCTGGTCACGTGGTAGACCTGTGCGTCGCCGCCGCCACACGCTGAGCGTTGTGCGCCGCCGCTTCAACGCGTTACTTCACGCCACCGCCGCCGTCGCCGCGCAAGTTCGTGTGCTCCGGGGCGCCGCCGCCGTCATCTGACCAGCGCACACAAGCGCACAGGTCTATGGTTGTCCTGTGCTTGTCCTCCGTGTTTTATTCTTTCAATTTTATGTATTCATGTTCAACCCGCTCGCCTTCACCAGACCAGTCTATCACGTCTGCTTGCGCTTTTCGGAGCTTCTTTGGGCTCTAAAAGTTACTCATTAATCTTTGTCTTTTGTTGCACTTCAAACGAAGATGAATAAGTAACTTTTCGAGACCATAGAAGCTTCCGAAAGAGCGCAAGGACCAGGTGACAAATAGGGGCCAGTCACGTGATAAATATGGGCCACTTTTCCGCGGCACCCGTGGGCGCCAACTACAAATTCGTACAGCGCCATAAATATAGCTCTAAATTTTTATATTTTTCGTTGTAAATTCGCTTTATGACTTCCTTTTCCCAACGCGGTTGTTTAAAAAAAAGGTTTTTTTCCTTTGCATGTGTCCTTTAAAGGGACAATGAAGGCGATTTAATTTAATTTTTTTAAATTGTGTTTTTAGGCTTCTTGGGAACCTGGCATACTGCCTAAATTTTTATAGACATTTGTGACGCATGTTTCTATACCTACGAAAGAACTGAAGAAACCGAAACTCAACTATCTGCGTTTCTCGTTTTTGGGCCTCCGAAAACGGAGGTGACGTACGGAGTGACGTCACATGTGAATTGTCGGTACCGGTAGCATTTAGGGCGTCGAGACTCTGGTTACCGCGGTGGGTTATAGCAGCGCGGTGGCGCGGAATAAAAGGCTCTGGCGCGGTCGTTTCGCCGAACTTGTCAACATGGACGGCAATGCCGCTCTCGCGAGCGAGTTCGAGCTTCCGTTCAGTAACCGAACACCAACGAAACGGGAGTACGTGCGTGGCGGCCTCTGCTATCACCCGACGGGGACCGCACAGCCGGCAACGAGCGGCCCGCATGCCGAAGGACGGACGCGGGGGAGATGCCGAGGGAAAGCGGCAGCGATCTGGCCGTTCTGGCCGTCACAAGCGGCGCGTCAGCGACCAATCGCTGACGCGCCGCTTGTGACGTCGCGCTCTTGGCCCCGCATCGGTCACGCGAGTAGGCTCCGCTTCTCCTGGTTTCTCCCGCAACTCTCGGGGCGTCGCCCCAGTCGATCCCGGTGCAATTATTACCGCGACTGTTTTATTGATTTGCGCGGCACACAAGCGCCGGTTTCGGCTGAAATTTGGGCAACGTGGCCTGAGACGTGCCTGGAACCCAGTTCAATCGCCAAACAGATGTCCTAAATTGCCTTCATTGTCCCTTTAAGGAAGTATAGCTTTCTCAAATCTCTCGTTTTATGGTGGCCGTAACACACGTCCTTGCCGACGCCGTTCGCTCTACCACGCTTGCGCAAATATTGTCCGGCAACTTCTTCGAGCCGGGTTTAACTATGTTGCTGAGAACTGCCAAAGCTTCTCCCTCCGTCAGAATGTGCCAGGACAATGGACCTTCGACAAACTCCACAGAGGTCAGTGTCAGGAATCTCAGCTCTGGCAGGAACGGCCGCATGATGTCTCTCAGTGCGGCGGTGTAAGACTCGTCGGTCCCTTGGGCACACTGCGCGATCGCCCACGCGTAGATGCTCTCAATAACGTCGTACTCGTTGATGCACAGCCGGGGTGCTTCAGTATCCTCATGACGATGTCGCTCGATGCGGAGACGAACGCGCTCGACTCCAACACCTGACCGGCGTTTTCTTCCACGAGCCTGTCGATGACGCTGTCGAACTTCGTGAGGCATCCGTGCGTTATTGCGTAGTCCAAGACATCGCACACATTGGCTGGCTGCATTGCCTTTTGGATGAACCTGTCGCAGGCTTTCACGAGCTTCGGCTCGATGTACTTCTGGGCTGCCGTTCGTGTGTGCAGCACCTGCTTTATGTCGACGAAGATGATTTGCTGGCTGTAGAGGTACCTGGAATGAGGGAAAATGTGACGCACACCTTATTCAAACTGCGAAAATGCTCTACAGCAATGTCTCGTTAACATGTACACCTCTGTTCCTCGTAAAAGTTGTCCATAATGTGAGTTGTCTATAGTAATAGGACAGAAATACATGTTTTTACCCAGATCGTCCCCAAAAGTTTAGTCCATATCGCGGCATATGTAAATTGTCTAATCATTTTCTTCGTTTACCTATAAAATAGGTATATCTCGATTTTAAAATATAATTCAGTGCTTGGCATGCTATACTAGCCCTTATCTGGATGTTGACAGGCCTCAGCATCCCATACAATTAATTGTTTACAGTATTGTTGGTGGTCCATGTTTTCTATTCTATACGGAACGAAAAAAAAAAGAAAATGCAACTTTGAATCCAGCTTATGCACTCGAATTCACACAACTTTTAGCAAAGGTTCTTGATTCCGTACAAAGGTGGCACACTGAAACTTCCACTTTGTTGTATGCTTTATGAGGAGGCAACCAATGAAGGATGAATGGCATGTAGAAATGGTATTGTGTCAGCTCCTCATAAACATAAAATTGATCCCAGAAAACACCCGTGGCCTCCACTTCGAAACCAACCGGGAAGTAACGGAAGCTGCAATGTCAGCGTGAAGAGACTACATCAATTCTCACGGCTCAGAGCAACAAAAGCGTGCAATTCAAACATTGAATTCTCAAGCAAGAAACAATTAAAAAAGTTAACTCAGGATTAGCGGCAGAGTTACGGGCCAGGCTTGTAGGGAGGGGGGAAGGCGGGGCGGGGGGGGGGGCGGTTATATTTCTCTTCTGATTTGCAAAGAGATGCAACGTGACGAATGAATTAATTTTACGGACGGATGTAATGTTACCGACAAAGAGAACATAAAATTTTACGAAGATTGAGGAATTTCTTAAAAAGAAAAGCAACTATAATGTATAATTACTCGAGGGCCATACGTTTTCTTCCCCAAAAATTTCGGGGCTAATTGTCTAGCTGCGGCCAACACCAAAAAAGAATCGAAATAGTTTCGAATGTGCATCGAAAAATTAATGTACTTGCAATCGCACACAGTCTTCTCAAGTGCTTTTATTTCTATCTCTATCGTTGTAACCTGCATCATCTTCGGCACCCGAATCTGACCGGTGTCAGCAGTGGCCAGAGTTGCTCTTTTGAGCTGTCCAGCAAGCGCCTTTTTCGGGGTTTGTTTTAGCCATTTAGTTTGTAGAATTGCGCCTCAACGTCCGATTCGATGCTGACGTCGAGAAGCTACAGTGAGCTTACTCCAAACCGTAAGCGTACGCAGATCTTGTCGACACCTTATTCATGACCTGTTGCACGTCGCCACACTGCAGAAGCAATTGGTGCAGCTAATACACAAAGAACTTTTAAAACTTACAATGGGCCAGGTGAATGAAAAATACGCCACACACAAAAAATTACAGGGCAGAAAATTGATGGTTGAGGCAAATTTAAAGAAACCACAGGGGTGATTCTCTATGAATGTGATTGCATTTATCATTGCACACTGCCTATGTGACACACGTTGCACACCGGCTATAGACCTTTTCATCCTCCTCCGCATGTTCGCTGCCATCTTGGAATCACGTGACGCGGCAGCCATTAGGTTGCTTCAACTTGCTGCTCCGCTCTCCCCTCCACGCCTTGGCGGATGCGTTCTATTCGTGTTCTTCGTTGCGTTTCACCGCGCTTTCTTGCCTTACTTCGGAAACTGTAGTCCGATACTTCTACTCGAAGACTCATCACGAGGGTTCAAAGTCCCTTGTGACAACTGAGGTTTGTTTACTAATAGTGGTGGAACATTCTCAGTAAGAAGCGCATATACAGGGTGCTTTTTTTAAGCTTAACAGATTTGTTTAAAAAAGCCGTGAAAGTTACACTAATGCCGCTTGTGGAGGTGAGTTATACGGCCAGGGGGACATATTATAGGGGCTAATCGTAACGATCAGTCGGTTAATTAATTAAAATTCGTTAATTAACTTTTTAATTAATGAAAATAGACATATGGTTCCAATTAGAAACTTGCTCAGCGTCATCGAAAACCCATAAATCAGTCATTTTCAGAAAGACCTTGAGCGCGTGAGAAGCGTAGTAGTGCACTAAAGTTACCACTCGTGGAGCAGGTACAAGGCTGGGGCTAGATAAGAGACGGAAAAATTGCACGGGCGCCTTATCGCAACCGCTAGCTTTGTATGTGCTCCACGAGCGGTAAATTCAGTGCACTACTACGCTTCTCACATGCTCAAAGTCTTTCTGAAAACGACTGATTTAGGGGTTTTCGATGACGCTGAGCAAATTCCTAATTGGAACCATATGTCTATTTTCATTAATTAAAAAGTTAATTAACGTATTTTAATTAATTAGCCGACTGATCGTTACGATTAGCCTCCTATAATATGTCCCCCTGGCCGTATAACTCACCTCCACAAGCGGCATAAGTGTAACTTTCACGGCTTTTTTAAACAAATCTGTTAAGCTTAAAAAGACACCCTGTATATATATCGCGCATTTAGGATCGGCAGGCGTCAAGAATAGTCAGCGCAAGGAGACTATCTGTGTTTTCTGAAAGTATCGTCCTTTGTATTCAAAATATATCGAAAACAGTTTTTTTTATTGAGTGAGGGAACTCGCGGAGAAGATAACAACGAACTTTTAACTTGTATTTTATCTGAGGCTGGAAGTAATGGTACGTCAACATCAGGCGATTTGTTTGTTCATAATATCAAACCTACATGTGTATGAGGTTCTCAATCTTTTCTCGCGACGTAAACATTCAATTGGTCGGTTTACTTATGAAGTTTAAGAAATCGTATACCGTGCTCGCTCCCATTTCGACAGTCATTTAAGTGATTTATTGATTATCTTTAGATAACCAGTGCCATCCACTTAATTTATTTTAACACAAAGTTTGGGACTTCCCGTGTAAGAAACTGCCACAGACACTTAACAGTAGCGAGTTCTAGAATAGCGTCCAAAAGGAATAACGTCGTTTCTATTTGCAAATACAAAACGCGGTTTGGGTTCGACGCATGCGCAATTATGACGACGTTGTTTTTTTTGCGTACGCTGTTTTATGATTTGCCAGTATCTAAAATAAGCAAGATTTGACAAAAAAAAAAGAGCCGTCTGCATAACAATCATTTCAGTCCAGGATTGTCGATGGCGAATAGAGGTTCACTTTTGGTGGCTGGCGACCCTGAAATTTACAAAGCAAATCTGTTCAAACAAATAAATGTTAGTTCACACAGGTCCGTGAAGTGGTGCCTAGCGCTGGAATTCAGCCAGACTTTCCGAGGTATTTCTCCTCCTGCGCCCTTTAATTTTATTTGGCCAATTTTATGGAAGACAAATGCCAGATTTAATTTGACGGGCCTGCCACTTATATCTTGAGCAAGCAAATGTTCATATAAAAGTAATTTATTGCCTAGGGCCAATATCGCAAAACGCTGCTTATGAATACTTTAGCAAAGTTGATCACTAAAAAAAAGTCCTACTCGGCTTGTCAACACATGCTCGAGTAGTGAAATAAAAAAAGAGGCCGAAAGCGATACTACTTGTTTATATCAATGATCTGCGTCATTACACAATACGTTTTTTGTCTGCGAAGTTCACTAAAGGATGGGTGCCCACGAGAACCAAACAGTGAGTAGTAAACTCGCGAGTTCATCTGTTCTGGCCGATTCATCAGATTGCTAATCAAGCTGTCGATATGCTTCTTTACATTGACGTGCTAGTCTCTTCATTAGTTTTTTTCTTCTGGAAACTGGTGTTATTGGGTATGGCCTTACACGGTGGTAATCTTCCCTGTACATCAGTCAGACGTTTCGCAACCGGCCATAATCAGATACATCAAAGGGGTTGGTAAACAAAAGCCCGCAATTTAGGCTAAAAATACACCTCGTAGTCCTCAAAGTGGTTCAATACCACCGTTTCATTGGTTGTGTGCTACAAGAAAAATAACCGTATCACAAAATTAAGGAAAAGCAACGTAAAACAGCAACATAGCCGCGTTCGCGTTGAAACTGAAACCAACCAAATTGAAGCAACCTAATGGCGCCGAGTGAGTCAGCGCCCTCTATCCGCCGGTGAGGCAACTACTAAAATGAAAAGGTCTATATGATCATATACAGTCGCATACATAGGTCATGTGCATACGTCATGTGACGTCAGGTCACGTGACCCTCAGAAGTCAAAGGACGACCTCTAAGGACTTCAGGAACTAAAGGACCTGACGTCATTAGAAGTCGACCTCTAGGACGACCTCAAAAACGATCCCTAAGACGACCTCTAGAGCGACTTAGACGACGACCTCTAAGACGACCCCTAGGAAGACCTCAAGGACAATGTCAAAGACGACGTCTAGGACAACCTCCAGGACGACCTCTAGGGTGATCTCAAGAACCTCTAGAACGACCTCAAGGACGACGTTGAGCACGACGTCTAGAGCGACCTCTAGGAACGACGTTGAGGACGTCGTCAAGGTCGTCAGGTCCTTCGAAGAGGGTGCAAATGTGAAAAAGTGCATACTGCCGCTCCGCATACATGCGGCCCAATTGGGTGCAAGCACAGTGAGCTGAAATGGTCTACTGCGCATAGCTGCTGCGCATTAGGAGGCCAGAATATACATAGCTGAAAATCTTGAGTAGTAGCATAATCATGTTGTCTCATTATTATGTTACTACTCATCAGCTGGCCCATCATAAGCAATGAACCAACAAACTCAGCTTAGGCCAGTAACATTTTAAATCTTTTTTTAAATACTTTGGTCTAACTATGGGGGTTGCGGCCCTTACACGAGTGTGACCCATACCGCCAGTTATTCAAATCATGCTTTTTATCAAACAAAAAAAAAATTTGCCCCTGTGAATTTTGTTACTGCTCAGAATGCAAAGCAGCTTTGCTCGAGGCCTTTCGACCTGGCACGCGAATAACTGCACACTTGTTTCTCTCATATATTTTTTTTTCAGATATTTGTGTGCGGAGATTAAGATAGAGCTGTTAACACGTATTGTCATTATAACTAGCCAGGGTCGGCTTTTTGTAAAGCAATACCCTAGACAAAAACAAAACAAGAAATTTAAAAAAAATGTGGAAAAAGGTTTAAAAGTAAACCATGTGCAAAAAATTTAAAGTATACATCCTATTGTTATATACAGTGAAACCCGTGTAGAATGAGCCCACGTACAGCGAATTATTGTCAATATTGAACTCACGAAAAATTTAAATAAAAATGCATGTAAGAAGTACTTTTTATGACGAACAACATATTGGCTATATCGAACTTTTTTGCACTGGGAAGGCTTCCAAAAACGTGCAAACAATCGTCTTCTAGATTGTCCCTTCCCCTCCCCCAAAGAGAAGTAGGAAAGAAAGAAAAGTCCAAAAGCTCAAGTTGCGAACAAAACTGAGCGAAGAGAAGCGATTCAGAAAGGGAGAAAGCTAAAAAATACTCTGCTCGCACGCACAGAAAAAAAAAACTTTTCATCCCAAAGCGTCTGTTCTTGAAGAGAAGCAATCCAAGAAAGGAGATAAGCTAAAAAAAAAATCATGCATGCACGCAAAAAAAATAAAAAATCTTTTTAGCGCGTTTTTACAAGGCGGTAGTGAAGAGATGAGAAAGAAATAGAAGCTCTCGCCTTATAACGAACGCATCGTGGACGTTTGTTGTAAATAGTTTTTGCTATATCGAACTAGTAGCTATATCGAACTGATCGTAGTGTCTCCTGCAGTTCGTTATAAACGGGTTTGACTGTACAAGGTGTCCCCTAAAAAATGTACATTTTTTTTTTTACCGCAAAAATAATCCATGCATCGCCGAACGCTCAATCTCCACCCAAATGTAGCACTAGAGGTCCAAGCCAGATGCCAAAGTTTCAGCACTAAGCGTTACCTCATTCAAAAGTCATGCGATTTTCTGAAAATTTCAATGGGAAAATGGCGGCCAACGGAGCTCTTAAATACATGGAGCTCAATGATGCCAGAAACTGAAAACGAGCAAAAATACGCCCTATTTTCCCACTGAAATTTTAAAATAACCACTTACAACTTTTGAATAAGATATCCATTCGCGCTGAAAGTTTGGCACCTGCTTCGAATCTCTAGTGCTACATTTAAGTGGAGGAGAGTTCAACGGTGCACATTTTATTTCTGCGATTACAAAAAACACTAGATTTATTTTTGGGACACCCTATACATTCAAGGCTGCACAACTCAAAACTGACGTGGACCAAAAAATGTTTATTGGGAACTATGCAGGTTTTTAATAACTGGCAGACAGGTTTTCAATATCGGGCATCATCGCACTGGTTGCCATTTTGAGCATATCTCGCAATATCATGTCCGCGGGCCGCATGTTGTGCACCCCTGACATGCGCATTTGGTTAGTACAAATGTAAAAACTACAAATATAAAGAATACATTTTTTTAAGATGTGGCAGGGACATCATGTGAATATACACAAACGATGAATAACCGAATCAGCAAATTGGCTGGAGTATAGCACAAAAGCTAACAGGATGTGTCAACTATAAAGAGAGAATAGCAGCGTACACCAGAAGGACGGTGCACTCCTAACATAGCTGCTTTCCTGAAGGGAAGTAGATGTACCGTAAAATCCCGTAAGAACGCCCAATTAAAAAAAATAATCATTCTCGATTTTCTTTAACTTTTACTCAGTGGGACCTTGATGACCGGTAATTAAAAATCTGCAAAGACATGTTGCACTATAGTCGGTTACAAGTTAAGAAGGTAGTAGAAGCTCCTCCCCATAAGCGTGATGCGCCCGCTTCAGACGCCTCCGCACTCGAGAAAATAGTTCGCTGAAAACGCCCCTTCTGCTTTAATGGATAGATATTGACTACAGACAGACCTTGTAGCGGGAGGCAGCTTGCGCCACCTAGCCGAGGCAAATTACTCGCTCCGGATGGTTGAAGTAAAAAGAAGGCTTCAGTGCAACGAAAATTTTAACTTTTATAAGTAATGCATATATTGTTATTGGTTTTAGCTTGATAACCTTCCTAGACGAATTAGGTACATTCCGTGCATTTGCTGCGTTTGTTAAAAAAACCATGCGTTTCGGGTTTTAAAACTTCCTGCGATTCGCGTTTTGAAAAATCTGAAGTCGTCTTTTCTTTTCCGTTATGAATCCCAACGTGGAGACAGCGGAATGCAATTCCTTCGATTCTGCTTCGTCAAGAGAGTCTGGTGCAGCCTCGCCGTCTACGCCAAGGCGCCTCTACAAGAAGCATAAGAACGGCGATGTCCTCAACCGAGTTGCACGGCAGCTGATAATGAACGCATACGTTCAGGTGCGACACGAACCGCCCGCCAAGCCCGGCCTTACTGTGGAGGAGTCCTGCATCAAAGTCAGCAAACTGCTTGGCGTTGGTGTACGCACCGTTCTCGAGATTAGGAAGCAGGCGAAAGAAACCGAGGGACAAGTTGTGACACCTTCCCGGAAGCGCCCAGCAAGTGAAGGCAAGAGGCGGCGCAAAGTCAGGTACGGCGACTTCACCTTGTGCGCGCTGAGATCGTGCGTCCACCGTTTCGTTCGACGGAACGAGGTCCCCACGGTCAAGAAGATAACGGCCGAATTCTGCACGAGCACTGAACTTCCCTTGTTGAAGGCTTGGACTGTGCGTCGCCTTCTCCACGACATCGGATTCGAGCATGACAAGAGGGAAAGAAACTCACGGCTGATTGAACGAGAGGACATCGTCGCCTGGCAGCAGAAGTACCTGCATGAGATCGCACGTCACCGACAACATGGTCGAAAGATCTTCTACTTGGACGAGACGTGGGTGACGGCAGAGCACACTGTCGGAATTGGGTGTGGGTAGACACGACCGTGGCCTCGTCTCACGACGTCTTCATGCGTGGTCTCTCGACTGGCCTCAAGCAGCCATCGGGGAAGGGCCAGCGTCTTATTGTCACCCATATCGGCAGCGATGAAGGCTTCGTCGACGGCTGCCTGGACGTGTTCCGTGTACAAAAGACCGGCGATTGCCACGAGGAAATGGATGGCGCCCGCTTCGAGAAGTGGTTCGATGGTGTCCTCGACAAACTGCCGACAGGAAGCATTATCGTCATGAACAACGCTCCTTACCATTCACGGCGGTTGGAAGCAGTGCCAACGACGAGTTCCCGCAAGGACGACATCCGACAGTGGCTGGCGTCTAAAAAAGTTTCATGGGACCCCAAGATGCTGAAGAAGCAGCTGCTCGACATTGTGGCCTTGGTGAAGCCACAGCACCTAAAGTATCGTGTGGACACTGCTGCCGAGACGGCTGGCTGCACTGTGGTCAGGCTCCCACCGTATCACTGCGAGTTCAACCCCATTGAACTGATATGGGCGCAGACCAAGAACGGCGTTGCTGCCCGAAACACGACGTTCAAGATTGTCGACGTGGGTACACTCCTCAACGAAGAAGTTGACAAGGTCACCACTGACAACTGGGTTAATGCTGTCAGGCACGTTATTGACATCGAAGCAACGTTCCGACGAGGCGGTGCCACAAGTGCCCACATCCAGCCCATCGTCACCCAGCTGGATGGAGAGGACACCCCATTCGAGAGTGACCTGTCTGGTGTCGAGCCCTTTGACGAAGCTTAACGCCACCATTATGGAGAAAGCGTGGAACATTGCGGAACACAAAACGGTCCTTTTAAGGACCACTCATATGCTTTAAAATCGGATTGTTGTTCTTGTCCACCACTGACCTCCCGTGTCTCATGTTGTCATGCTTCTCTGCTCGTTGCCGTATAGCATTTCGATATGCAGCAACCAGACAAACTTTTTATTTTTGTTGCGATAGTGTCTAAGCTGGTCTATACATTGCACTGTGCCATGAATCACAAGTATAGATTTCAACTTCGCGAAAACAAAAGTTTTTCAGCCCATCTACGGCAAAGACATCAGATGCCATATTGGCCCTTCCCGCTGTCCAAACATCTTTGCTACGCAACAAATATAATTTTGATTGCAAATAAGCTCTTTTTTGTCTAAGAAAGACGACAACAGATCACTGCCAGTGCTCTGCTTTAAAGCATAAATGGGACATCTGTGGCCATTCACACGACTGAGGCCTCTGGGAATAACAAAACCGTGTGTTAGCACATCGGAGAGCGAAATCGCAGTACCAGTGCTCTTTTTCGACGTCTAAAGGAAACGCCTGTGGTCATTTACATGAACGAAGCCCCTTTGAAAACAACAATAATGTGTCAGCACTGTGGACAGCTGACTCTTACTGCCAGCGATCTGTTACGAAGCATAAACTGGACGTCGGTGGCCATTCACATGACCGAGGCCACTCTGAGAATAATAATAATGTGCGTCAGCAGTGTGGGCAGCTAACTCTAACTGCCAATGATCTGTTTCGAAGCATAAACTGGACGTCGGTCGCCATTCACACGACCGAGGCCACTCTGAGAATAACAATAATGTGTGTCAGCACTGCGGGCAGCTAACTCTAACTGCCAATGATCTGTTTCGAAGCCTAAACTGGACGTCGGTGGCCATTCACATGACCGAGGCCCCTCTCAAAACAACAATAACGTGTGTCAGCACTGTGGGCAGCTAACTCTTACTGCCACTGATCTGTTTCGAAGCATAAACTGGACGTCGGTGGCCATTAACACGATTGAGGCCACTCTGAGAATAACAGTAATGTGCGTCAGCACTGTGGGCAGCTAACTCTTACTGCCAGTGATCTGTTTCGAAGCATAAACTGGACGTCGGTGGCCATTCACATGACCGAGGCCACTCTGAGAATAACAATAACGTGCGTCAGCACTGTAAGCAGCTAACTCCAACTGCTAATGATCTGTTTCGAAACATAAACGGGACGTCTGTGGCCATTCACACGACTGAGGCCACCCTGGGGATAACAATACCTTGTGTTAGCACAGTGGAGAGCAAAATCCCAGTGCTAGTGCTCAGTTTCGAAGCATAATAGAGACGTCGAAAGTTCCCTTGAAGTCGACGGCCATTATGACTCTTGGGTCGCACTTCGGCGAGTTGGCTAACACCTTGTGGTGGATGAGGAGCAGGCTGCCCTGTGCGCCGAAGTGCGGTCTGAAGGGGTGTGGCATAGATTTCCTGAATTTCAGAGGCGCCATTGTACTGGCTTGAAATATATCGTAAAAACAGCACCGATTGCTTGACGTGAGGAAAAGTCGGCTACAACATTGATGAAGAATTGGTGAGAGGACGGAGATCTAAGGAATGCCAATGCCATTACTGGGCCTAGTTCAGTTCGACTCAAGCTTGACATCGTCCATCTTGCAGAAACGCTGTGATGAGGTGAAGCGGTCTTCCAGAGAGATTTCAGTTTTGAAACTCCTTATGGCTCCTTAAAGTTCCACGACCTGGAATTGGTTAACAGCAGAAAGACGTGAAATTCATTTTCTTTTTTTGTTTTTGTTCAGAGTGCATTTTGTCTGGCAATGGGTATCTAAAAATGATGCCTGCGATAGTGTTTAAGTTACGTGGCTCAAAAAACAGGCTTTTTGTGCGGTGCCACTCATTTCATCAAATGACATTTCCCTGACAGTTCGTTCCACCAACGCTGCGTTGTTTTATCAACAACTTGTTTCATCGACACTCGTTCATCGACATATCTCGCTATGTTTCGTCGACAACATTTTTGTTTGGTTAGGGGTGCGCTGGTTTGTTGGTGAGCAAGGGTTCGGGTACATGCACGGGGGCAGGACCACCCTTGCACGCTGCTGCGAAGCGGCATGTACGGGTGGGCTGGGTGGGTCCACATTTTTGTAATGAAATGCTGGAGACTGTCGCCGCAAAGCGTCGTGAACTGGGTGGGTCGGATAGTTTAACATGTGCCCCAGTGATAAACGCACAACAAAATGTTCCTACAGCATGCAATTTGTGTGTCGATGAAACTTCACAGCACAGTGTAGTAGTATCGATGAAACAATCAGTGTCGATGAAACGAGAGTCGTAAAAAGTTGATGAAACATGTGTCGATGAAACGACAGGGACCCTTCTTTCTGATGGTTTCATGAAAGCTCTGACAATGAGGACTGCGAAGTTGCCTCTAAGAAGCTCAATGTTTTTTACACGAGTCTGTTTTTGCCGAGGTAGACCAGAAAGATGATGGCAGACTCTGAGGAGCTGATTCGCGGCTGCGGCCTGGTATAATGCAGAGATAAACATACATCAGAAATGTAATTAGGCGGTTGGAGCTGTTGCTTGATTCAAACATTGTTGATTTTATTGTTATCAAGACAAATCATTCTGCCACTTGCATTCGGACCAAGATCAGGACATTTGAGTATTTGGTATGTTTTCAATTTTTGATTTAAACAAATATTTCGCACATAAGAAAGCCACAATTCATGAAGCGGGAAGCTGCCCTTGCAATCAATTTTTATTGACATACTTATCATCTTTTACACCAATGCTGCGATCCAATATTGTGGACACATTTTCCTTCTAAAGTAAATTGGAAAAGTTGGTGCGTGTTTACCGGTAATACCCCCAGGCCGCGACGCGACGCGAGTGGGGGTACACGCGTCAGGCACCCGGGTTTTGAAGCATAAACATACGACTGACAGGGCCTCTGAGAGCAAGCAGAATGTTCGGAAGCATTTGAGAGAACCAAATCTGCTTCCTTCAAATTCTGATATTTTTTCCAAAAGAAGACATCAGCTTCTTAACGTCCAAAACAATCTCAATTAAATGTTTGTGACATACGCATCACTGGCTTTATCATTTGTATGCCACATGTATGTAACAGCTCATTATTGTGAACGAGGGTGCACCTGCGGGTACTATCGCAGTCATAGATTAGCGTGCAGCTGACCGCGACGTGGAAACTTGACAAGGACGCCACGTTTCACAGATGAATACATACTGCTTCGAAGGCGTCATTTCAGTAGACAGACTATTTATTAACGCCAGCAAAGATACGGTCAAAATCGGGTGAAGACACTTACTGTGTTCGCAGTTCACTTATGCCCCTCCCGCACAGCCCACTACACTTATAAAGAAGAGTTTGGTGACCGTTGCATTTTAACGTCGCTCCACGGAAACCACTGCGAACAAAGGCCGCTGCCGTCACGATGTTGAGGCGGAACCTGAGGCAGAGAAGCAGACGGCGTTCGACGTATGTACGATGCTCGGCCTTATACTCCCGCATCGAACTTTTCGATGGCAATGCTATCGCTGGATTTTCACGCTGTAGCGCAGAACCTATTGCGAATAAAAGTGGACGCAGTTACGACTTAGCGACGTATGCTCGGGTAAGTAAAATACCGTGTTAAAAAACAGAATAATTGCTGCAAGATACTGGAGTCGTAGAAAATCTGCCCGGCAGCCATGTTGAAAATATTCATTTGCCAAAACAAGATTGGTTCGGGCAGGTCGTGACTCACGAAAACAACGGGACGCGATTGGTGTCGGAGGAATACAAAATTCCCTTCGAGGGGCATTTGCCGCTACCTTCTTGACTTGTAACCGACTATAGTTTGTTTTAAAACAAAAAAAAAGTGCCACCAGGTCGTGGTCACATCAATTATCGTGAAACGTTTCTGTCTTAACGACTAGTGGTACACGAGCGGTGCATGCCACAGTATCCGACTTGGTCATATTAATGCCCAGGCGCCATGAAGCACTACAAAAAAAACGCACGTGAACTTGGTTTCATAGGTGATGTGGCTGATGTTGACAAGGAAAACTGAATGTTGCGGCGCATACAATCTTTATTAGGGTGTTATGCTTGGCTGGTTAGGTGTTCATCGTGCTACCATTTAAAGTTAGTACTTTAATATTAGTGCCTGGATGAAAAAAATATTAGTGCCTGGCAGGGTGAAGTCTAAGACTATTTATTGCCACGTTTCGGTACTTGTGAACCCCATTATATTAATTCTGTTTCTATTTAAATCATTGCTTTAATTAAACTCCCGTTGTTTTAAAACTTGTGTTACGTCCTCTTTATTGGCAAGACCTTACCACCGGTCAGGTTGTCAGCAGATCATTCTTTCTTTTCTGTTTATAGTCAATCACGACCTCTGCGCGTGTGACGGCTTACGGCACTCGGGGCGGCACTGGCTGATTCTCATGAAGAGCGTTCTAATTGCAAATAAACATCTGCAGGTTTTTGCACTCTATGATCCTCTTAGAATTTCATAAAAAAATTTTGTCAGCCAGGTACTAATATTAAAATACTAACTTGAAATGGTAGCACAATGAACGTCTAACCATCGGAATCGCCACAACATTCAGTCTTCATTGGCAATATCAGCCGCATCAGTGAGGAAACCAAGTTCACGTGTTATGTTTATAGTTCTTCATGGCACCTGGGCATTAATATGACTAAGTAAGGATACTGTGGCATGCGTCGCTCGTGCACCACTAGTCGTTAAGACAGAAACGCCCCGACGGTAATTGATGCGACCACGACCTGGTTCCACATTTTGTTTAAAAACGAAATAATGCAACATGTCTTTGCACATTTGTAATTACTGGTCATCACGGACCCATCAAGTAAAATTTTAAGAAAAACGTTTTAATAATTTGAGTGCGTGGGAAGCGTAGTAGTGCTCTAAAGGTACCACGCATGCAGGAAGTACTAGGCTAGGGCTATAATAAGAGAGGAAGAAATTGCGCGGGCGCCTTATTGCACAGGTAGCCTTGTACCTGCTGCATGAATGGCACCTTTAGCACATGCTCAAAGTTTACTGAAAATTAGTGATTTTCGATGAAGCTCAGCAAGATTCCAATTGGAACCATGTCTATATTAACTAATAAAAATGTTAATTAACAAATTTTGATTAATTAGATATCTGATCGTTACAATGAGCCCCCTACACTATGTCCCCCTGGGCGTATAACTCACCTGCCTAAACCGAATAAATGCAGCTTTCACGGCTTTTTCTTTTTTAACAAATCTGTAAAGCTTAAAAGAAGAAAAGAGCTGTATATCGACTGGACTTCGGCACCTTTTTCAGGGCTGGGGACATGGCGTCCCTCCTAGTCATCCGAATGGCCTTGTGGATCTTTCTGTTGCCCACTGCGCCTGGCACGGGGAGGCCAAACATGGCCCCTTGTAGAACGAGGATGCCGCCGAAGTGGGCCGAGGCCAGAAGTGCGCTCAGGACGGTGGCCCGCCCCTGGCGCAGATACCCGGCGAAAGTGAGTCTACCTTTTTCGACCACCAGTTCTTGACGGCAAAGTGCCACCTCGAAACGCCAGGCGTGGCGGCCTCCGACCTGGGAGCTGCGCGTGAATTAAAAAGAGTAAAGTTTTACACAAAGCTAGAAGAAGAGCTCCGGTGAAACTTTGGTAGGCACAACCTGCCAAAGATTAGTTCAACACATTAACAGACACATCTAAACTAGTAACCCAATTTAAAAACAATTTTTTCGGAAAGTTATTGAATGTTCACAATTTATTTGAAAGGCTTTACTAACATTACTGAAATTGCGACATCAAATGTTATAATTGGGGGCAGTACAGCTTGTTCCTGGCGGGTTACAAGTTTGATAGTGGGAAGTGAAAGCTGCGGAAGCTTACGCCAGCAAAAACAGAAATTCACAGAACACTGTGTTTTCTAGACTGCCTTTAGAAAGAGCTCTTCAGACAGTTTCTCAAGGTCTATGTGACATCTACTTTGAGTACCAAACTTCCTGCACATGATGGATACATGTGCAGGAAGTGACAATAGCGTCCATATCATACCACTGAAACAGTTTGTGGAGACTGATTTCGTGGAAATCTTTTCATGGACAAACATCTCGTGAAAACTTGTTTCATGAACAGGCGCTCCTGCAACATTTGTTCAACATTTTTCTTTTACCAAGCGCGCAATCAAATTTAAAAGCCGCTAAAGGCTAGCTTATGATTTACCGTTGTGTTTACCTAGACTTTGCACTCCCCTCCCTCCTCTCTCTCCCCGGTAAACCAGGCGAGATGCAAAAAGTTTGTTGCAAGAACAGCAGGGTAGTGCTCAACGAAACATGACAAGGTGCGTCGACGAAGCGTATGCGAGAAACCTTCCCATAAAACGACCCATTCATAAGACGTCATTCGACGAACTGACTGCCACCGGTGCGCATGGCGTGAATATACGAGCTGGCCCAGCGGCGTTCAGGCCGGGGTGACACAAACACCGTGCGGAAAGTCCCGGATATGTTAAGCCGTTCCAAATGCGGTTGGGATGGACTGCTACATTTCCTGTCATAGCAGGACATGTGACAATCTATATCCGACCACAGCCAACGCCGCGATCCGATGGAGCCAGTCAAGCGGCGCCGAAAGCGCATCGTCACAGCGTTCGTCGTCTTTGTGCGTCTGCCATAACCTAAGAAACCGACCAAGCACAGAAACAAGCGCAGGATCACGGCGCATTCACTGTGTGGGTCTGGTTCAGGCAGTGATGACAAGCACACAGGCGAGCGCCATGATTCACTTTTGGCACTGCCCGATCGGCTTCGTCGCATTGTAGCGTCGGCTGTGATCGGAGCGAAGCGGAGTATAGTGCTAAACTGTGGCAGCTGACATTGCCACTGACTGTACCTCACTCGTGCCCAAATAAGAAATGGCAGGCTAATCTGTGAGCCAGAGGTCTGCAGATTGGCAAGGTCCAGGTCACCGCCCCAGCTGAGATCACGATTTCTTTGGTGGAAACTGTTTTTCCCCTCAACGAAACGGACTTCGTGAGTTCGGAGCAGGCAGTTCTGATGCCTCGCTTTGCTGGCTTCTGAATGGCCGAGTTCTTGCAAAATGCCACACAGACATTTACAGCAGCCCATTACCTGGGTTACCCAAGAGGATTGATTGACAAGCGATGAGACCGAGTTTTTGAAATTCAGAATTGGCTGACTCTACAAACTCTGATCATTTAATTTTTTTTTCGTTTCAAGGTAGCATTTTTCACATTCAATATATTGGTTTAAATGTTCCAAAAACAATTCAAAGAAAGGTAAAAATGTTTTGCGACATCACGTTCAGCAATGCAGCCGCAACTGCGGTAAAATCTTGAGCAAGCACCCACTCAAATTCGGAGATAATAATGTAAAACTGGGGGATGGGCACTCCTGAAGTCAATATTATGTTAAGATATGTCTTTTGTGCATTTTCCGAATGTTGCAAAATTGAGGAGTGGGCGCTTATTGTGGAATGGGCAGATGCTCCGTATTTTATGACACATTTACTTCATCGCATAAAGTAAACTTCCTTCTAAGCAGTTTCTTTTACAGCGGAGCTGTTAAAGGGGTACTCCGCCGATTTTTGAGCTACCTCAGCTAACTATATTTTCTGACTCCCCGGCCTTTACCCTTTCCGGTATGCTATTTAGTATCGCGAAATTCATAATAGTTACTGCGAAATCGGCAAATGAAAATGATGCAAAAACCAACATTCAAATATTCCCGCACTTTTCAGTGCCGTGACGTCAGTGGAAGGGCAGCCTTGCCAGTCGAGCGAGCAGTCTAAAAAATAGAATATGCCAATCATTTGTTCCGTGCTGGAGCGCGGGGACTGGAGCGAGCTTCCAAAGCATTCATTTGACACCATGAAACTGCTTCGAATCAGTTGGGAACAAATTCTACAGTCCAAAGAGTGAACCCCTGCACTTCCACTGACGTCACTTTTTCGTTGTTGCCAGTAGAGACTTTCAGTTTGAAAAACACGGTGAGGACCAAAATTGTAAATTCAATAACTTCGTGAAAAAAATTATTTTGACCTAATATTTGGGATACTATTTTGGCGATGTTGTTTGGCGAGTTTAGCAAAATTTCAAGCAAATCGGGGACCATGAAGAAATCGGCGGAGTACCCCTTTAAGGGCTAGGTTCCCCAGGATGTCCGGTATGTCGACACAAACCTACCTTTCCAGCTACTGCCATCTATAAGCGATGTCGGAAAGCACACAACCAGCATGGTTTCCGCCGTCGCTCGTAGATGGCAGCAACCTTTCCAGCTATCATAGAATTGATAGTTGGGCGTGTTGGTAGGTATTCATCTTAGGAAACAGCGCGAAAAACAGACGACGACGAAGAAGAAGCACACGTAACGAGCGCAGCGCTCGTCACCTTTGTTTCTTCGTCCTCGTCTGTTTTGCGCGCTGTTTCCTACGCTCTTATCTGTTTCGGTTTGGACTCACGATAGGTCGGCCGCGCACCCTTTCGGGGAAAGGAGGCAGGCTGCGCGGAAGGAGCGAGCGACTGTACGCAGCAGCGCGAATGGGTCCGCAACCGCCGCAAAGCCGCTGTCGCCTCGACTTCCACTGCGGCCAGCGCTTCAGATTCCCTTGCCAAAGAGCACATCGCTCGCCCGGAAAACCGCCGTCGAGAAAAAAGCAGCGATGTAAAGGGCGCCGGCGGGCCAACGCCATGGACGACGATCGTGCCACGGAGGCCAAGCGCAAGCGCGAGGCCCGGCGACGACAGCACTCCATGCCGGCTGAACAGTTCCCAGCGTGCGACGGCGAAGTTCCGGAAGGAGTTTGTCGAGAACCCGTTTGGCGTCACGTGCACCGTGTGCGACCGACTCTGGTTCGCCGGAGACGTATCCACGATCGGCGGCGTGTCGGACAAGAAGCGGGAAATCGGGCACGTTGCTGGCAGTGTATCGAGTACAGCTCTGCTGGTCTTCCTTCTTCACGAGGGTGGAAAGGCTGAACATTTTTTTCTTTCATCGTTGAAAATGCCCCAGAATTGACACGGCAATAACTCTGGGTTATATCAAGAGCGTTACAGTGCAGTTCACACTTTTAGAGGTTAGTGTGAAATTCATCGACGCTCCTCTGCCCTACTCTCACAAGCACGTCTTTGTCATTCACCAAGACATGTACGAGGTGCCTTCGCTCGGTGCGACAGGACGTTAACGACAATCGCGGTCCAACTGTGATTTCAGATGTGTTGATGTATTCCAAGAAGAGCAGAGGCAATCTTGTCACTTCTCAAACAGCCCTCGTGTAACTGAAGAGATAATAAAATTATGATTAATTTGTCTTAGATGAATTTTCGAGGCAAGTTTACTCAAAATAAATCCCTAGCTGAAGTGAGCTTGGGGTTTGAACACATGCTATTGGGGTTTGAACACATGCTATCCCTTCTCCCAAAGAAAGCCTTCCTTCCTGGCTGGAAGGTTGTAGTTGACACTCCACTAAGTGAAACTACTTTTATCACCCAAAACACAATCGTGTATCGACAAACTGCACATTAAAGTTCAGCACAGAGTTCTCTTAGTTAACGAACAAAGAAGTAGCCATTCTACTTAGTGTCCTCCTACCACTGCTCCTCTTCGCTTCACCTTATGTCCAGATGCAGTCGACGCTGAGAGTTGATGGGACCAACATGTCAGAAGCGCACCATCATCATGTTTGTCATGTTTCTGTATGTGTTCTTTCATCGCTGAACCCATCAAACAGTAAAAGCCTAGCGACTTGCACTTTTGACGCTGCTCAACTGGTCCTATTACCTGGTGGCATGGGCTTCATCTGGACTTAAGCTGAAACGAAGTATAGTTGGTTAGTGCCTCCTCCAATTGAAAAAGCTAGTTCCGGTAATCCAATACGATAGATGTCATTCATGAGCTCAAGACCCCGGTACTACCAGATTGACAAATGTTTGTGTGCTCTTTTCTGGGCATGAAAAACATGTCAATCTTAACTCTAATATTATATTTTATAATATTTATGTGGTGTCCAGGAGTAGCCCGAGTCCACATTGAGATAGGACCAAACAGGAAGTGAAGACAAATAAAAGTGGTAATTCATTTATTTACTGCTTTAGAGTACATACACTCAAGCACCGAGGCATTCTAGAAAGGAGTGGGAAGAAAAAAACAAACAAGAACAAATGTGGCTGAGACACATACCGGAAATGATATGCAACACACAGAAATTACACGTCCCAGAAAAAGAAAGCAAATGAAACGACACTTACATTGAGTTGACACAAAGAAATGCGAATAAAGATCAGCAGAAACAGAAATAATCAGATATATAGGGTGCACACATTGGATCTTTTACAGCAAGAGAAGCTGGACAAATCAGCACTTGCAAATAGGAAGTTCAAACATTCACCAAATATGCATAGAGGTCTTGTATATTCCCTAGAGAAATTTAAAGGTGCAGTTCTCTCCCAGTAAAAAAATTAGACCAACAAACTTACCGAAGTCAACGCGGAAGTGTTGGCAGTTGACCGAATTTGCGAAGGATGCAACTTGTTCAAGGATCGACCGAATTAGCGAGCAGACAACGCACTTTGTTGTCTGCTAGCCGCACCTACCAAGAGATGGCATCACAAGTTACATTCACTGCTAGTTTGGCCGTCTGCGTACACGTCTGTGTTGACTTCGGCAAGTTTCTTGGTCTCCTTATTTATAGGAAGAGAACTACACCATGAAATTTCATGTAGTAAAAGTCAACACCTCGATGCACGCTAACAAGGGTTGATGTGCGCGAAATTACCAAAATGTGCTAATCCTAGCAGGCCAGGCACGGCGTGGCCAATGGTGCAGTCAATTAGCGACGTGCGCGATCGAAAGCCTCGCTATGCTCGGCTTCTACGATTGGCCGAATACTGACTATGACGTCAGCAAAGGTATTCTTATCGACAGAAATAAGAGTAGTGTAAGAACTTTAATTTTGAGGGTGTTGGCAGTGTTTCCTTCAGGGCACAATGATTTCAAGGTTCCACCATGTTAATTGCAAACACCATTGAACTTGTTGTTCGCAAGGTAATGACGTCACGAGAGGGGACCATAAAAGGTAGCCACCAAAATATCTCGCCGCTAATACCACTGCGTCGGCACAGCCCACCCTGCACTACCTATGTCATGCTCGGGGCGCTAGAAAAGATTTTCACTTGCTTCATACTTTTTCAAGCAAAGCTTACGGGTGGCGCTAGCGGCGCGCTCATCGTTGGCCCCGTGATTTACCGAACGCACGTGCGCTCGCATGTGTCACTTCCGGCAGCATTTGTCGCATGCAGGGACGGCACCAGGATTTTCATAATGGGGGGCAGCGGGGAGGCGAACCGAGTTGACGGGGGGGGGGGGGTTGCTCTGAGGTGCTGTCACCCACGGGCTTATCGGAGATAGCTTATGCGGTGTGCTCATTGAAAAGGGAAATGCGGAGACACGAGGAGGAAGAGGGGGGGGGGTATCGCAGCAGGGACCTCTGCTACATGTGCTCAGACTCACAACAAGGTTTTGGTTCCCTTTTCGGGATGCCCCATGACCTTGACTGTAACTAAGCTCGCCTTCGTTCACGTCTCCGGTCTCCGCTGAAGATAAGCACCACAGAGCGGAATACGGAGAGAATAGCCAGCAGGCGTCACAAAGGGGAGCTGCTTTTTCTAAAGCGCTTTATATAGCTTACTCGCCCGCGGTACGACTTCCCGTGGATGGAAGTTAGTAGAAAAAAAATAAATAAAAGGCATGAACGGCTCTAAAGGCTGGACACTCGTTACACTGGGTCTTGAAGCCGACGTCGTAGGCAATTATTTGCGTACAAAGCTGCTTCATCTTGGGGTGGCAGACGAAATTTTAGGGGAGGCGCCCGCCACCCCTCGCCTCCCCTGGCGCCGTCCCTGGTCGCATGCGAGAGAGTCAGTTTGCGATGGTGAGCACGGCATACTTCTACAAACCCGTCACGACATATTCACGTGGGGTTCACTGAACTTCACTTTTTACCAATGTTTTCAAAACAAGCCCTTGTTACGTTTCTTCGTTAAGGGGATTAAATGCAGCGAGTTCGTTCAGAAGGAAGGGTTTATGTACAATATTTACATGTTAGTTCCAGTTGCTGCCGGAGTCACCATCGATCCCTCCGTTCTTGTCGTCGTCGTCGTCTCTAGTTCAATCTCTCCTTACTTCTTCTTCCTCTTTTTGCAAGAATTATCCAACAAACTCCCCCGGAAATGAGCGAAAGCTCATTCTTACAATTCCAGGGGATATAACAACTGTATCGGCTGGCAAAGTTCACGACCACTGGGTGTTTTTATCCTGCAAGAACGCACCTTGCCGTCCCTTCCTGGGAATGTCTCGTTGACCCTGCAGATTTTCCACATATGTCGCGGTAGTCTATTGTCCTTGAGGAGGACCAGGTCGCCGGTTTGTATACAGCTTGAATTGCTGGGTTTAGCGATGTGGGCTGACCTCAGTTCTAGTAAATATTCTGATCTCCATCTTCGCCAAAATTGATTCATAATGGTGTTTCGGTATTTCCAACATCGCGCCAAGTTTTCGGGGCTTGCTTGATCTTCTTCTGGCATTTGATGGGAGGGGAGGTTGGTCAATTTGTGTCCCACCAGAAAGTGTGCTGGAGTGAGAGCCTCTCGTTCGTTTGCATCGGTGGAAATGAACGTCACTGGACGGGAGTTGACTACTGCTTCTACCTCCGTGAGGACAGTTGTCAGTTCTTCGAAATTCAGACTACTGCGGCCTAGAACCTTACGCAGCGAAACCTTGACTGACCTCACTAGTCTCTCCCAAAACCCGCCCCACCACGCAGCTCTCGCTACGATCGTTTTCCATTTAATTCTGTGGTTTGCAAAGTACGTTTGCACTTCCTCCCCTTCTATCGATTCAAACAAATTTTGGATGTCTTTGGCTGCTCTTTTGAACGTTGAGGCATTGTCGGAATAAATCGTTTTCGGGATACCTCTGCGTGCTACGAATCGTGTGAAGGCCAATAAAAAGGCCGTTGTCGTTAGGTCGCTCACCAGTTCGAGGTGCACAGCACGTGTCACGGCACAGGTAAACAGGACGATGTAAACCTTGTAGCTTCCGCAGTCACGTCGACAGATAAGCGGCCCAGCAAAATCCACCCCTGTTTTTTCAAACGGTTCGCACCTTAAAACTCGGTCTGCTGGTAGTGGAGCTACAGGCTCGGAGGCTGGTGCACAAGTTTGCCTTTGGCAAGTTATACAGCGACGTATGACCTTCCTTACGGCTTGCCTTCCCTTTAGAACCCAAAAAGTTTCACGTATTTGCGTCAACGTGTCTTGAACTCCGGCGTGCAGTAGCCGACGATGTTCTTCAGCGATGAGAAGGGAGGTGAATCGGTGGTCTGCAGGTAAAATAATTGGATGTTTCACTTCTTCTTCGTTGTCGCTAAATTGCAATCGGCCACCAACTCTTACGATCCCATCACAGTCTATAATTGGGTTTAGCATCTTGATTTTTGAAGTCTTGTGAACTTGTCGTTGATCTCGCAAGAGTTTGATTTCCATTGAGAAGGCCTCGTTCTGTGTTGTTTTTATCCAGAATTTTTCAGCTTCTATAATTTCCTCGCTCGTTAGGAAACCACTTCGTTGGCCTTGTTGTTTTACGTTGTTTGCGAAACGTTTTACCCACGCCGTCACACGAATCAACTTGATAAATGAACTGTAGTCTTCCAAGCTCACCAGTTGATTATCTTGCGGTACAGTGAGTTGTATAATAGTGTCTTTCTTTTCTTCCACGAGGTATTCATTGCATTCTGGTTTACCCTGAATTTGACTCGGCCATGATGTTTCGGAGCGATGCAACCAGATGGGTCCATTCCACCATGTCTTGCTCTGGACTAGAGACTTTGGCATAAGTCCCCGTGTTAGGAGGTCTGCTGGATTTTCTGTGCCAGGGCAATGTCTCCAGTCTCTTGGTTCCGTCAGAGCTTGGATTTCCGTGATTCGATTTGCTACGAATAGCTTCCACCGGGTTGTTGAACCACGAATCCAATACAGGACAATCGTAGAGTCCGTCCACAGATATATCGGAAGTCCTTCCAGTTTCAACTTGCTCGTGAGGAACTGCGTCAGTCGAGCGCCTATTAATGCCCCCATGAGTTCTAGCCGCGGAAGAGTCAACCGCTTGAGGGGTGCTACTCTTGATTTCGCCATTATTAGAGCAACCCTCTTCCCATTTTGTTCTTTTGATGTCAGGTATGCTACAGCTCCGTATGCTCTTGTACTTGCGTCGCAGAAGACATGTAACGCCTTTTCTGTTTCGTCTTTGGAGAAGTCGAGAGCAATGAGTCTTGGGACCGCGATGTTTTTCAATGCAGTGAGGTCTTTACACCATGCGTCCCACTCTTCGTAAAGGTCAGAAGGTAATGTCTCATCCCAATCAACTCCTCGCTCCCATAGCTGCTGAAACAGAATTTTTACAGTGATTATTGCAGGAGCCAGTAGCCCCATTGGATCGAAAATGCGAGACGATGCTTGCAACACAAAGCGTTTGCTGTCCTCTCTTGAACACAGAAAGTTGATGAGAGAAGTGAGATCGAATTTGATCATGTCTGTCCGTGCTTCCCAACCTACACCTAAAACTTTCGTTGGACCAACCAGTTCGGTTAGTTCCTCTTGGGCGGAACTTTCTTTCCTCAATTCCTCTAATAATCTTGGACTATTTGACTTCCACTTCCGAAGGTTCATTCCTGCCCTCTTCATTATCTCCCTTGCTTCTCTGCAAAGGACTTCTGCTTCTTTCAAATTTTCCGCGCCCGTTATCAGGTCATCAACATACAGGTGGTCCTTTAAAATGTTCGTGGTTTGAGGAAATTCTTTTTCCATTAGGTCTAAATGGTGTCTCACCGTGGCTGCCAGGAGAAACGGACTTGATGTTGCTCCGAAAGGAACTCTGGTCATTCTCCACGTCACCACTTGTGGTAGTTGATGTCCTTGTTTGGGTGTACTGTCATACCACAAGAAACGTAATGCGTCTCTGTCTTGCTCCGCCAAGGCGACTTGCAAAAATGCCTTCTCGATGTCAGCTGTTACTGCGATGTTGTGCGTACGAAAAGCGATCAGTAGATCGATCAAGTCAGGGTTTAAGTTTGTTCCGCTGGACAAGACGTCGTTCAGAGAAAGTTCCCCAGTGGTGCTAGAAGACGCGTCAAATACAACCCGTAACTTTGTTGTTTGTCGGTCCTGTCGCACAACCGCTTGATGTGGCATGTAATATACGGGATTTCCGGCTTCTTCTGTATTTACGACCTTTTCTGCGAAGCCATTTACAAAGTATTCCCGAATGGTGGTGTCGTAGTCCATCATTAACGCTCTGTTTTTCATGAGGCGTACGGTTAACGACCTCAGTCTTCTTTCTGCATTCTCTTTGTTGTCGTTCAGCTCTTCAACTTGATCATTCCATGGCAGGGAAACTTCATACCGTCCATCTTTATATTTTACTTTGCTCTGAAATTCTTCGAACAGTAGATTTGCTTTGGTCGGTGACTCTTTTGCAGTTATACCAATGTGTTCCAGCTCCCAGAATGACCGCAGCTGTGCAGATATGTCAGTTATGTCAGCTGTAGTCACTTTCAATACTCCTGTAATCGATGAGTATATAGCAGTAGACGAAGTTGAGGACATGGGACCTTGTAGAGTCCAACCAAAGATAGTGTCGACGGCCATCAGCCCTTTTTCCAAGCGCTTTACACTTCCACTAACTACTTCCCAGTAATAGTCAGCTCCGATTAGAAGGCTGATGCCTTGCTCACATTCGTTGTTGCTGAAAGCGGTATCCGCAATAAGCATGTCTTCAGGTATGCTCAGCGCTACCTCTGGTGGTGCGGCGATGATGTCGGCACAAATCTGTGGGACCTCTAAAGCTTCAATGCGTACGTCTTTTCTGCTGTATTGATTGCGCAGCCATAGTTCAACTCTTTGACATTTTCTTGCAGCTCTTGCTGCGCCTTCTCCAAAGGTAAAGATGGTCAAGTCTTCTTCTCCAAGAACCTTCAGGTGAAGTTTCTCCGCGATGTCCTTTTTGACAAAAGTGCGTTGACTTCTCCTGAAGGTTCTTCAGGCACCAAATTTGTTACGTTTCTTCGTTAAGGGGATTAAATGCAGCGAGTTCGTTCAGAAGGAAGGGTTTATGTACAATATTTACATGTTAGTTCCAGTTGCTGCCGGAGTCACCATCGATCCCTCCGTTCTTGTCGTCGTCGTCGTCTCTCCTTACTTCTCTTCCTCTTTTTGCAAGAATTATCCAACAGCCCTTGAAAAAGCTTGCCTTCTTTTGCGCTAAAACACGAGCTGCGGCTGCGGTAGTGCAGGCATCGTAGGGTGCAGCAGTCTGCCAACAGTAGCAGACGACGCTTTTGCCCTTGTGCCGAGTTGCGTTCGGCCGCCCGGTACGCGACATCACGATTTGTACCACATTGTTAGAGACGTCGGAGCATGCAGGCGACGGTACGGTGGCAATAATGCCCGCCGCAGGCAAAGTTTCGGTTTTGTGGAGAACTTTAAATGAAGATTGCACGAAAAATACTATGCTTTTTTGGAAAGAAAATACGTAGCACCGTCCATTACTACCTAGAGATATGCAATGAACCATTAACACAAATTTCTTGGAATTGACCAGAGTTGCCCTTTAAGCTTTCCATGTGCCGGTGCCATATTTTTGGTCCGCTTAACACCGCAAGATTCTCTGTATGCACACCATAGATGCGACATTTGCTAAAGATAGTTGCAGTCATCCGACAGTTCCGAAATGAATGAATAAAAAAAAAGTGAGTGGTAAAGAAAGGGTGCTGATTTATGTTGACAAGTGGAACAAGGGCGACCACTAGGCACCGTAGTAAAACTAATGGCTTCGTAAAAATAGGCATACCAGTAAACTACACAAAGTAGGCAAAGATGTGCCTGCCCGACAGGCGACAATGAAATCAACAAAATCACTCAAAAAGGAGCACATCATGGCAGAAAGGACAAAGCAAGTAAAGGTCAGATCGGAACGTATTTGTTTTGTACAACCTTCACTACACGGAAGCTCTCTTGTCTACCAAATTGAGAACTTTGTGGTGAGTTCAATTTTATTAAAAAAAGTACAAATGCACAAGCACCAAAGTAAAATCACAGCCACCTTTAAATTTTTTATGTCTATCCCCCATTTATAGAGAACAATTTGAATAGATTTCACGAGCATCACTTGAACCGCTTAACTGTTTTCGACGAGCCTAGCCTGTCAACGTGAAGCCGTCCCGAACTTGTTCGGGACGAGCATGCGCTCGCCTGCTGACCACCGGGTACAGCACACGCAACTGTTTTGCACAAACCAGGCTCGCTCGTGGCTTCATGTGTGGCTCTAATTACAAATGGCAGCACCGCATTTTTTTTTGTACATTTCGCTCCTTTTTGTTTATAGCTAGAAATTTGATTTCGAAGACAACAATTAAGCAGTTGAGGGTTAGAAATCCCCCAAAACTAAAAATGGTTGAGGGGTGCAATTAAGAAAATCTAGAACCAAATTGATCAATCGTGCTCTCAAATTCCCACCCACCCCTAGACCCTCGGGGGTCTGCACCCAGTACGCTACTCCTCGGCCATCCTCTTCCACTCCTCGCCAATCCTCACGTACTGGCTGACCACCCTCAGAATCTCCAACTTGGCGGCTCTCTGCAGGTGGACAGGGATCTTCTCCAGGGCGTAGAAGATGTAAAGGACGAAGGCATCGTTGGGGTTTGTCACGTCCAGCTGCAGACGCTCGCAGATGTCGTCCTTCCGCCTTGCACACTCTTCGACCGCGTCTCGTACGGCAGCCTCGAAGTCGGCCTCAGTGGGCAACGTCGGCCTCTGCGGCGGCACTTTGCGAGTCGCTGGCAACCCCGGCTCGTCCTACGGGAAGAGACGATCGCCCATCACACTTTGCTCGCGACACTTACAACGCTTGCTGTAACATCCCGAGGGATAGCCCACCTAAATTGGATGGCAAATCGGATGAAAATAAGGGGTTGGCGAACTTTTGACGTGCCATAGAAAAAAAGTTGAAAAGAAAAATGCTCATTTTAGATTTTGTGATCTTGAAACTTGTAATCGCGGGAGAGCAATGAACCAAAGAGAACTGTCCTTCCCAGTCAGTAACATTCGGCTTGTCTCCCGCCGTGGTTAAGTAACACCGTTTTTGCAAAGGCCACCATTGGTCAGGGCCCTGCAGGTTACTAGAAGTGGGCAGTCTTTCAGTGCTTCAGAAAAAACGGCAAACCGCTTCGCAATTTGCCGCTTTTTTTCTGCACAGGAGCGAAATCTCTGTGCAAGCGAAGCCTCTGTGAAGCCTCTGCGCAAGCGGACGACAACGTTGTCACCCCAGTGGCGTGAGAACGGGGCTGCGTATTAGTGTATAAGTCTAGCAGTTTTTCCTAAAAACTTTCCATGAGTGTGTCTTACAGAACATTGCCATATTTAAGCATTTTTTTCCAGCAAGTATACACATTCGCTGGCCCAATTTGTCACAGTGGTTATGTACCCTGTTGGATACGTCTGCGAGTATATTTGAAACAGGCTCCTGCATATATCGCAATCGCAAAACGCACGTGCAGGCTCATCGATGCAGTTTCACCATGCCCAACAAAGATATATACCGCAAAATGCCACGGGAGCACCCACACCTGACTTTACCGAAAACTGGGTTAATCTAGACGTGGCCGCTTGTCAGGTCAAATTGGGCGCTTAAGTATAATTTGCAGAATTCTCAATGTTTGGGAAGGTTAACGGTGGGCGCTCAAACAAAGTGGGTGCTTCTGCGGTATTTTACGCTAAGTGGAACTCGTACGAATGTCAACTTTTCATGGAGAAAACCGTCATTTTAGGAGTGGCGACTTACAGACCGCAAATTAAGCCACTGTGTCCGAGGCCGCTGAAGAGGCCACACAGCCTCAACGACCCGTAGTTTTCACTCCACCGAAGTCGCAACTTTGAGCATTCTCCAGGTTGTTAAAGGCGTGCCATTTCGTAGTGCGTTGTGCTCCCCGGTCTGTTTCGTATGCAAGTAGGTTTTTAATCCCACCGATCAAAGTCAGGAAACGCAAAGTCGCCCACGCGCTTTATTTACAAAGATTTTTCCGAGCTCGAGAGACGCGCCAAGTTTGCCGTAACACGGGCACAGATCTAGTGGAGTGTCGTGACTTGACGTCACATTGTCGAGTAGTGTGACGTCGTCGCACCGTGATGCCAGCTGACAATCTGACATGGTTGATGTCCAGCGGCTACCGTCGTGAAGACGTTACATCATGTCAGCACCGTCCGTTAGATTTGGTCGACGTGTTCCACTTTCTTGTGGTGTCGTGTGGTGCCTTCCTCGAACGTCGCAGCCCTTAAATCACATTCCACGTCAAAACTGACGTAGAAATACGCTCTACGGTCATGATCAAAAGAACTACTAGACACAGTGGCACATAGGTTTTCCTATGCAATAGTACGTCGGACACGCTAGCGGCGATGGCAGGTTCAAGATGGACCCGATTCAGCAACACAATCTTCATAAAGTCAGAGTGTTCAAAGTAGCCGACAATTTATAGGTTGCCACATGCTTTGACGCCACCACGAGGTAAAACCAGCGACAGAAGGGACTGGTAGTCTGACCACTGCACAGCCAAAACGGTACATGCACACGGAAGAATGTTAAGACTTAAAAAAAAGTGAAAAAAGCGAAAATGTGGTTGGTGAGAACATTACATGGGTGAGCTCCATGTTGCCACTGTCTGGGTCCGCAGGCTCGCCATATGCATCTCTTTGGGAACCGTAGGCATCCATCGGTAAATCTGCACGTGAAAAAAAAGAAAGAATAAGTGCTGAAAAGATACACAAAATAGCGGAAGCAAAAGATGACACAAGTGAATGCTACCTTCCTCATTTCAACATGGTTAATTCGGAGCACAACACAGTTAACACGAACGAGAGATTGCTATTTTTTAAATGCAATTGCATTCCTTTTGGCAGCCCCCACACCAAAGTTCCGCCTTGATGACACGAAATGAGCATGCATGCTAGCAAGAGAGATAGGCGAATAAATTGAAAAGACGGAACAGAACTTTGAAGGTTTCCCGAGGAGAACCGAACCCAGGACCCGACGATTGTAAGTTCAACCACTGCACCAAACAGAAGGTGTGAAGCGGTAGTCATTATAAGTGATAACACTGCGTCCGCCGTCTGACACTGCGGTACGTGCGAGTGGCGTCGGCGGGTAGCTCCAACGCTTGCTGCCGCTGCACGTAGGGCAATCCAACGCAAGAAGCTCGTGCTTGCGTCTGCAAATGTGCAGCGATTAGACGGCAGTGGGCACACTTTCCAAAGGGGTCATACAGTCAAACCCGTTTATAACGAACAGCAGGAAACGCTACTGACTAGTTCGGTATAGCAAGTAGTTCGATATAGCAAAAGACATTTACAACGAACTTCCACAATGAGTTTGTTGTAAGGCGAGAGCTTCTCTTTGTTTCTCATCACTTCACTTCTACCTTGCAACTATGCGCTAAAAGATTTTTTTTTATGCGTGCATAGTTTGTTCTTTTAGCTGATATCTCCTTTTAAATCGCTTCTCTTCATGAGCAAATGCTTTGGGATGAAAATATTTTTTTTTTCTTTGCGTGCGTGCAGAGTTTTTTTTTTACCTTTTTTCTTTATCTGAATTGCTTCTGTTCGCTCAATATTGTTCACAACTTGAGCTTTTGGAATTTTCTTTCTTTCCTACTTTTTTTATTGGGGGAAGGGAAAGGCTAGAAGATGATTGTTTGCACGTTTTTGGAAGCCTTCCCGGGGTAAAAAGTTTGATATAGCCAATATGTTGTTCGTTATAAAGCATACTTTTTACATGCATTTTATTTAAATTTTCCGTGAGTTCGATATCGACTAATAATTCGCTATGCGTGGATTCGTTCTAAACGGGTTTCACTGTAGTACAGAGTGCTTACGACAGATACCCGAAAGACATTACAGGCAGAAAATGGAATATGTGGAGGGAGGGGACAACTTGGGCCCAGAGTGACAGGTTTGGACCAACGGTGTTCAGCGACAAAAAGAGGGAAGCCCTGAAAATACAACATACTGCAGAATATAGACCATGTAAAAAATACAAATATGTGGAAGTGTGGCTCAATGAGTGAGGAAAATAACTAGAGGAATGTGAAGGAAATATAATTAGGAGAGATAAAATAAATTGAGCTGTACTTATGAAACTCGAGGCACTGTGGAATTTAATTGATATGAAGTGGTCGGGGTATATAATAAGATCTTTATTCACTCCAGGCCTATATACATATGGTAGGACCCGGGAAAAAAGCCGGCCAAGAAGCTGACTGGCTCCAGCCCCATTACAGGTAAACAGAGGTGACATAAGCATACTGGTATCATTTGCAAAAACAAAGCAGAGCAGTTCCTCGGGGAAAAGAAATTAAAAACAAAGATCAACAAGAGTAAACTGGAAACACAACATTGATTGGGCATTAGACTCTCATATATACACAGCAAGCTGTCCCTAATACGCTAAATTATGCGTACACCATGAGAAGAGGCAAACTTTAAAAAATCGGAGACAAATACGCAGGAGTAAGCAGACAATTCTGTTAAAAGAAAGTATTCACGAAGCTCACGTGCGCTACAATCTATCATATTAAAACTGGTACAAGTGAGTGCTTAACGATGTTGAGCAGGGCCATTTCAATCATTTGAAGGCCATAATCTGTATGAGATATTTTCACTATCCAGAAGCCAGAGCGGCAGAGTGAAATGTGTTAATGTTTTTGTTTTTTTCTTAGCGATGCCAATGTTAATAAGAAAATATTCATCTCGGTATGGTCATGTTTGTATTTCATACAAATTCTGTATCCGCAACGATTATGTATTTTCAAAACACTGAAATTTCTCGAAAATATGGTCTGTGTGAAAATTGTAGGGCAGGTTACATACAAGTCTTAATGCTCTTTTATGTAATAAAATATTTTCTGTGGATACTATGGAGAAGAGCAGCGATGGAAGCGGCATTGGAACTTCAGTAGCAGGCAAAATGTTGGTTTGGAGCAGCCACTCGCGCTTATGGAAGACGCCAACGTATGTTAACCCAACACTTGAAAATGAAAATCTGATTGCATTGCTATACGAGCTATGATGGGCGAGTTCCTTTTGATGCCAAAGCACATCACTTATTATTTTTTCTAGTAACAGGGAGGATGAAAAAGAACACAACAGCCCTTCTTTTTAGAAATAGAGGCTCAGGTCAGAGTAGGTTCAATTTACAATGGGTATTTAAAACAATGGTTGAAAAATGAAACATGGCACAGCACTCCAGTTGAGATAAAACCTCTTTCACACCTTCTTTTACACTCGGTAGTTAATTTAGCCTGCAAATATAATTTCGGCAAAAAACTGACAAAACTTCAGCATATCCACTAAAGACGTCTATCAATAAATAGCCACCCCCAAAGTTCATGAACACTGCACTCAAGATTCTAATTCCATAAACTACAAAAGCAACCACACGCAAGTATTATGGTAACTTATATTTGTGCAATCAAAAGTGACACTGCGCTTTAGTGGCGTTTGAACTAGAGTTGAGTCAAAGTTCGCTGCCACTTTCGATTGACCGCCGAACGGGAAGTATGTACCTTGACTAGCGAATTTACGGAAATATAGACCCCTGTTTTTTCTCCTTTCTCAGCAAAGCTTTCTAAGATAAGAGGTCAACCTGCAGTCAAGACCAAAGAAGGTCTACCCGTAATAGTACCGAACATAATTTTCGAGCCAATCGCGCTAACTGAGGCTCTCCCCCGTGTCAGCAGCTGCTCCTAGCACTCCGGTGCAAGGTGGTGAAGCTCGACGCGCACGTCCAGGTGTAAAACCGTGAAGGTTGACGCGAGCGCGCATGTGCCACGATACACAGTAGCCACAGCATGGAGGCATGTGGCAGACGATAGATTAAGTGATATCATCAGGAGTAAAAGACCTTGGTTCTGTCTTGTTACAGTTGTCGCTATCCCACTATCTTGCACATTTTTCTTGCCACTCTTAGCTCCTGACGTTGTTGACATTGTCTGGAAATTCAGACAATGACGGGGCCAGCACGGTTGATGAGCAATTTGCACTTTGTTTCATCCGAAGTCAAAACTCAGGCGACACTACGAGCCAACGGGACCAATCAAAAGCGTCAAAAGTGCGACATCATGACATGCGTCACCTTACTGTGCGTGCTCTTTCATCTGCCAAACCAAACCAAGCGCAGCGAATGCCCCTAGACTTGCGCTTTTCGTATGTCTTCGTGATAGTATGTGTTTGAGCCTTCGACCATGCTCCGACTTGAGAGGAAACAAACTATACAATGAGTAGGGCAGACGCTGTGGAGTACATATTTGCACCATTTTTGTTTGCCTTTACCTCTCTAAACATTAGGATCGACCAACAATACTATATTTTAATTTTTTGCTTCGTTTAAACCCACCTCGGCGCAGGTGCGGCGAATTCTTAGCCAGAATGGCGCTTTAGCGCAAAGATGTAGCAAACTTTCGTTCATGGCACAATTTGGTGCAAAATGGCGCGGCACTTCCATCACTGAAGGAGTGATGATACCTGGGTCATCTTTTGGAAATAGGGTACTGTGCACGAGATAAAAGCTTCAATCAGGTTAAGAAATTCAACAAAGGAGTGCGGGTAAAGACCTTTCCAAGCGGCAGTCTCGAACAAAGCGACCTACAGCGCGCGTCCCTGGTTTTGAAAGTGTACTTCAGTGTTGCCCGACTACACTGAGCTGTGGGTTTTGTCGTCAGTGGGCTGTGGCAGCCTGCGTGGGCGCAATTCCAGACACTGGTGGCGGCTAAATTGCCTTGTTTTCTTTTTTATTTTGTGTTCTATTGCAAAGAGAATTTCTCAATGTTTTTAAGAAAGCATTGCATTACTTTTGGGGACGAAAACAAACAAATGAAAGCTATTTTCATTGAGTCCGTGAGCAACAGAGCAAATGCAACTGAAATGTTTGTTTCATTTTATGTTGATTTTTTTACAACACCATACACTCACGGAAGTGGGCGGAGGAGTTGAACAACCGGGGAAAGGGGGCACGTCCGTACTTGGGAAGGAGAGTGGAGGCGCTGCCTCCTCTGCGCTTGGGAAGAAAAGAAAGGAACGGGAGAGGAGGAGAAGCACGGGCCAAGAGAGGGCAGGGGCACAAGGTTAGAGAGAGTTGAGCGGGGAGTTTGATTGAGGAACATCAAGAGAGATTGAGATACTAAGATTTAGTCGAGGAAGCCGATGAGAGGTTGAGAGAGAGAAGAGAGAGATATCTGAGCAGCGACCACAGAGTTTTAGACAATGAACTGTACTTCTGGCTAGATTGTAAATATTGTGTAAATACAATGCATATTAAATGTTATATTCAAAGCGTCCCCGTCTTTGCGTCACCTACGTAAAAGAGGACCAACGTGAGCGACAGTGACATCCCCGGGCATCGCTAACAGCAACGCGACAGCGGGTGTCAACGATCTTATCATCACACTGTCATAAAACAACTATAGTAAAGTTCCGAAAGAAAGCCCGTCTCCGAGAGTTCGCCCATCCCGATTTCTGGGTAGCATATCCGCAAGATAAAAGTTTGAACAGTCGCCAACCCCACGATTCCCACTAAATATTGACCAGGCAATGTCCGAAGGGAATAGCATCCACCATGCGATCTGCGGTATCGGTACTTGTGACAAGCGGGTTCGCCGTGGGTTCTTCTCATGTTTCTCGCACCGCGACACGTAAATCTGCGGATCTTGGGTGCAGGCCACGACGGCGGAGACAACGAAACATGTTCCAGTGCTTGTGGGGGCTGGCTGCAGAGGTCCAGAGTGCGACAGAGATTTACGCACAGACGTAGACGCAGCATCGGGTGAAGCCCCGGGGAGGTCCCCGTATTTCCCGGAATCCAGTGTGATCTTTTGCTGCGCTTGTGTTCAAGAGACCCATGTGTGTTGTGTCTGGCAAGTTCTCCGTTTATCTATTGGTGTTAAGGTACCTAATGCTCACACTCCAAGGGATGGCTTTTCCCGTAAGACATTTTCTGGCGATTCTCGCCGGAATTGAAAGAAGTCGGTTTATTATCTCCGGCCGTAAACAAACGAGGGCTTGTGTCTCTATGTTTTGGCTCTGAGCCGTGGAAACCGTCCTTTGGAGCTGACCCTTTGACATCCTGGCGAGGGTGGTTTTGCCTGCCTGATTGGTGGAGTGTGCACCACGGCCTGTACCCAATGGGTTTCTAACTAGACCCCGATTGGTTGGGACAGGTTTCGGCGCACTGTCATAACCCCGATCGGGCAAGAGTTTCTACCAGCCCGAGTGGCCCAGTAGTTCTCTCCCGCGGTTCGCCGCATTAGTCCATTCTCTGTGGCCTAGCTGTCATCCTCACCGTGCGCTGGAGGACACTTATATCCGTTTTTGTAACTGCTTAACTATGTGTGTAAGCCGTGCAAGGAAGCTAGTTAGTTTTAATGTTTATACTGCCTTCGTGCAATGGTTTTATGCAGCAGTAAAGTTTATTTTTGTTTGTTGTGTTAATTAGAACTTCGTCTCCAAGTCCGTTAACACTCCGCCGTCAGTAACAAGTAGAAGCCTTCAATCCTAACCAGCATCCGGACCACATCTTTAACAATCACTTCCAGTCCCCGACGGTAGACACACTCAAGATGCCCGTCGAGGTTTAGGACACACAAAGCAACATGATCTCTACTTGCACTAACCCAAGTGGTTACCTTTTGTATCTGTCTAGGAAACTTGCAAAAAAGCAGTGATGTTAGGTTCGCACTAGCCTAAACGCACTTAACTGCAGTGTACGTTACTCCAAAAGAAATGTGAACAATTTTATAACCTTGGTACAACAATTCCAAGAACTTGCTCCCACTGCTAATTCTATGCATGCACAAGCTAGTGTCGCTGTTAAGAACAAATAACAGACAGAAGTGCACGACATCCCTCAACTTTTCCACAGTCTTAAATAGTCCGGTGCATGGGAGAGCGTAACCGCGTGAGGACTGTTTTGCTGGTCTAGAGTAGGCAGCACCACTGAAATGTCTAACAAACCCTTGACAATGGTGTACAGCTCTCGTTGCATTTGAAAATGCCACTTACCGTAAAATCCCGAGAGATGGCCCCACCCCGAAAGATAGCCCACCCGTATTTTCGGCTTGATTTCCTATATTCTTTTAAACACCGAAAGATAGCCCACTACTCGTAATAGTAGTGTTGTGTATACCGTAAAAACCCGAATATAATACGAGGTTGTTTTTTTTTCTTCAAATTTTGCTATGTAAAATTTGAGGCTCGTATTATACGCAGGTCCTAACAATTTTCAGCTTCGATGAGGCGCGATCTAACGCTGTTTGACGTAGTTTCGGTTTCGAAACAATAAGGCATTCAAAACAGCTATCATCATCATTAAAATCACAATGTCCGAGGCGCCACCATCCGTCCACAGTCAGGCTCGGCAATGGCGTCGGCGCGAAAACAATAATCGGCCGCCTTCAAAAGAAAAGTCCTTTTGGTTGCGGAAGGCATCGGCAACAGGGCAGCCGGACGACAATTCGCCGTAAATGAGGGCAGCATCCGCGGATGGAGACGACAAAAGCAAGCTCTGTTTGTGTGCAACGGAACGAGAAGCTTTAGGAGCCCGAAGAATGGCGCGTTCGCCGACGTCGAGGCAAGTCTGGGCGACTTTGTAAAAGAGCAACGTGAACGGCACTTCGCCCTAACTTTGTAAAAGAGCAACGTGAACGGCACCTCGCCGTAAACACCGAGCTGCTGCATGAGAACTTTGGCGAGCCGACATTGGGTTACTCGCTTTATCCGCCGCGCCGGGATTTCACTGCGTCGGCGCTCGCTCGTCGCTCGTTCTTTCAAGTGCGGGATTTCAAATGCGCTCGACGGCACTGAGGACTACTGCCTTTGGGAGGAGGCGTCGGACAAGGAGTCTGACGGACGTGATGACAGTGATTAAGGTTCAATTATGACGCAAATAAACGTTTTTCTTAAGACTTCCAGGGTCGTACTTTACGCGGAATATTTTCGTAGTCCTGATTTTGTTTCGTATTATATGCGGATAATTTTTTTTTCGTGGTCCTCAAATTGTTTTGTATTATTCGCGGGTTTTTACGGTACTCTTCTACTGGTCCGTCGTTCGTTTGCGCTGTATTCTCGTTCCAACAAGCTTCGAAGGGACACAACCTAAAAATAGCAATTTTTTAAAACTTTTCTTGATTGTACACCGAAAGTTAGCCCACTCCATATTTTCACCCGATTTGCTCTTGATGTTAGGTGGGCTATCTCTCGGGATTTTACGGTAGAACTGAGCACATCGGAAAAGGCTTTTTAGCCTGTTGTAATCTAATGCAGAAATGACGAAATGTCATTCTGTTAATTTAAAGGGGGTGCAACGATTTCCGGACTTCGGTCAGACTTATGGAAGTTGCCCTCTGACACTTCTGAAGTAAAGAACAGAGAACCGATTTCGCCTGCGTGTCCTAGTTGTTGCGTAAAAAAAACATAAATATTGGCATTTCGGACACCCCTTAACTCACTCCCAGTCTTCAGGGTCACACCTGGTCGCACTCCCAGTGACGTCGTTCGGAGTGCCGTGTAGCTTCCCGTGTGCTATCTCGGGGGACGCTTCCTCTCCCTCTCTCCGCTGACATTAGCGGGCGTTATGCTGCAGCTTAGAGCCGAGCGAGGTCACGTAATCTTTTCCCCGTAGTTCCTTCGGCTGCCACTTGGGACTGCAGGTGGGGGAAAAAGCTCGACTTTTGCTTTGAGATTATGCAGCGGAATCGCAACATTTTTAATGAAGGAGGTGTTTTCTCTATTCTCCGGGACACGATATATAACTTAAAAATGACGAGATGGAAATTCTTTTAAGCATAAAATTGTTGCACCGCCCCTTTAATGATAAGCACCATGCGGCTACAAGACTTTGCTACAGATGTAAGCATAGAGCTCGTGTGTAGAAAAAAAAAATGTTTCTTGCTCTGGCCGAAATGTTTACTGTAGTGCAAATCTGCTGACGGATGTCAAGAAAAACAATCTGTTTCCTTCCTTTTTATAGCCTGTTGCAGGTTAAGAATGACAAGCCTCACTTACCAAACTCTCTGCTCACTATGGCAGTTTCCTCCTCTCCTGAATTTACTCTGCTTAAAATGTAAGGAGTGGAGGGCTTTGTGGGAGGAACATGTCCTGCTTTTGTTTACCTACATTCTTTACCTATAGTATGCATGCTTAGCTTGTTTGTCGTTTATGGCCTCCTCGTACCTCGCTTTTGTTAATCACAACAGCTGTATGGGGAAGAGCACACAAATACTCGCCTGTTACTGTCTTGTGATGAAAGGAAACTTGCCCGTCTGGTTCAAATTCTGCCTTGCTGTACGTCCACCCGAAGCTGTTCCTGTGCGGTTGCAGGAACCGACAACGCAGCACTGGCAGTGGTGGATATTTTGGGGCTAATGGAAGAAAGCAAAAGCATATTACACTGAAACTAAGAATCAATCATGCTTATTGTCGGCAGCGAGAAATACATCACAATATTATCAGCAGTCAATTTGGCCATTTTAAGAAAGTTGAGAAACTTTACTGGGTGCCATGCGAGCTCCCCAACATAATTCAACCCAACAACGCACTGGCAGCTGCTTTTATTTTTTGCTTTGTTCAGTGTCGGGCTCACTTCTTCTGTCATGCCGGATTACGTCGTAAATCCGGAGTTAAGGTATAAATTACAAATACAAGTTCTATAAAATAAACAGTGGTGGAACTGCCAAGTGGCGATTTGGAGCAGCTCTCGTAGCAGGGAACAACAGGTTTTGGAGCAGAGATTCCCATTCTTGAAGCAGATAATTTCGAGCTTTCATGTCAGAAAATTTTATAAAATCTTGATAGTTATCCTGTGGAAAAAAACTGCAATTATTGGAGTGTTGGGATACTACTTAAAGTGTCATACCTACAGGGGGCCTGGCCACAACAGATATTTATTTATTTATTGAACATTCATACTCGGAAAATTTTGCAGATGTCTCAATTAACCTATTAGGAGTACCGATAGCGTCGTTGCTCTGTGTTTGACGTAATTGTCATAAGTTTGACACCAAACGGACATTTTTGTGCTGAATGTGTCTCATGCTGCTCTCTGCTTTGTAGTTAGGCATGTGCAAATAATGGATTTTGGGTTTGAAGCAAATTCAGAGTGTATAGTGGTTTTGGCCGAATATTTTTTAATTGAATATTGAATAGTTGTTGCACCTTTCTCCATGCCTTTTCACTACTGTTACACCACATTAAACGAAAATTCAGTTGAACTCGCAAAGGTTTTTTCCAAGCTTCTAAATGCCCATTAACGAGCTTTCTTAAATTTAATCTAGCTATATTTATAGACTGTAGCCCCAGAAAGTCCAATACCTACATTGGGACGGCAAGTAAATAAAACATTTGACATAAAATTAAACCTGTGAAGAAGCCCAGCCATACCAAATTGAGGGGATTTATAAATATTTTTGCTACATGCAACTTTTTTTCTTTAACACTGAAATAAAAAGGGAGAAAAAAACGAGCACAAATAATGAACACAGGTTGTTAGAACATCACTGCCTAACATATATACCCTTGCATAATAGCCACAATGAAATGTTTAAGATTTTACTGCAATGTAAATATCAACAATCACACTGTTTCCTCTTTTAATACACCAGGCGCGCACGTGCACCATACCACCTGAAGGTGTGTTTTTCGTCTAAGTGCACAACTGCAGAAGTGAGTCGCGAGATTGCGGTGTTAGCTCCGCGGGTATTGCTTCTCCGCAGTGCATCAGTGGAGAAGCCCACTCAAGAGGGCTAACCCGCCACAATCAACACTTCGAAAAGCACAAACATTGCAGTTAATTTTGAAGCAAATATCAAATAGCACATTTGAAACTAATACCTGAAAATCTGAGTATTTGCACAACGGTGACAACCCTACTCTTCGGAATTAGTACTTAAACATTAAAAAAAACTGTACTTTTTTTTTTTCCTTTTTAGTAGCATCGCCAACAACGGCAGGTGCAAGACACTTTCAGTTTCCTTTACAAGAAGAGCTCCCTTTTGGCGCAGACATGGCACATATTTTGCACAAATACAGCCTTTGTAGCAGCAGGTAACAGGTTAATTGTTCTGGCAGTTTGGCACAGCAGTTCCACCACTGAATAAATTACAACTAAACTATGCTGCTAGACATCCTTAGGTGGAATGCACATGAATTCAAGTTCACTACCCAGTACAAAAGATCTACAAGAGCCCAACTATTCAGTAAAAATACTTGTGGTTCGAAATTGTCTTTTTTTCAGGAGCAAAACCGCCAGTTTGAGAACCACTTGCTCCGGTGCTTGCATTCGCTTGAATAGAGAACCAAGAAAATGCAAGCACAACATTGCAGCACTGCACTGCAGCACTACTGGGCATTAATAGCTTGCATCATCTTTCTTTCATGTAAAATTTTTCTCACTTGCGTGAACACCATTTTTTGTGGAGTTCACTTAAACATATGGTGCTCAGCAGCAAAAAGCAGCTCTCAAATATTGTAATGTCAGTGCAAACGTGGTTTGTGCATGTACATTGCCGAATGGCATTGCTTGCTTCAATAGCCCCACTGGAAATGCAAGGACTTGCACTATGTTGCGCATTGTCAACATTTCTAAATTGACTTACCCGCTTTGATCAGTTTCCTTGTTTTATTTTATCGGAGGAATAATGATGGAAGCTTATCCCCGACTCAACAAGTTACGGCGTGCACTGGGGTATGCAAATGTAATGCGCCATGATCCAAGGAGATTGAAGCAAGCACGAAAACAAACTGAAATGCAAAATGACAACGTTGCTTTTTTTCAGAGCCAGTTTGTTTTGAGGAACCCAGTGCCAGCTCTAGTTTGATCTCCTCATAAACAGTCTCATGTAGTAAGACCTGCGTTCCCTCGAATACTCTATAAGCTTTTTCATCATATTTGTGACGCCAAGCACACGGGTTCATGCACCCAGGGACACAAACACTCGATCGCCTATCTTTTGCCATTTTTCGGAACTGCGAAGTATCTTCTCTGAGGCATACGTGCATCATCAACTTCTACCAGTTTTGGACAGTGAACCGACCGAGAAATGCGATAGAGTGACGACAGTGCACAAAGCACAAACGAGCGTTCCGTAAAGAGGCGATACTCACCCATGACAATCCCAGTCGCATTCCAAGGACACTCCCGCTTTCCTAGGCCCCCGTAATCTAGGCGGCGGACATTCTGCAGTCTGGGATACCGCCCAACTCCGACGATCAACAGTTCTCCGAAGCAGGCGTCCGTCGCCGAAGCCGCTGTGTCCAACGGCATATCACGGATTTGCGACCGCCGTACAACGCACGGGGACGTGCCTTCGTCGGCGGGCGATGCGTCTGTTGTTGGGAATTGTTTCAAGCAAAGCTGAGAAATTCGACCCCCATTCAACTCCTCGCGTCGCTTACAGCGGGGAAGTTTGGCGCTTCCTATAATCTCCGACAGGACGGAGCTGCAAGGCATCTCTTTTGGATGCCTGGCCTCCGGCTAGCGCTCCCTGATTCGCGTCGTGCATCGACTGCACCTGGACGCCTGAGGTTTGCGAGACGCCGAAGCATTGCCAAAGGTAGGAAGCTCTCGCTAGAGGCAGGACAACCGAAGGACGTCCCTGCCTTTCTAATTCTATCGTGACAACAGCAGTGGCAATTTGCCGCTGCAGGCGGTCGCAGTAGTAGCAGTCGCTCTGGATGTAACCATCCTTAACAGGGCGTTAAACCACAATCTGCGAGTTTATTTATGATCATGACTCAATCCATGGGCGATAAGCATCCTAAAGAACCAAACACTACACTTCGTGCGTTGCCGATTTCTGTATCAAAATCGGTATCAAATGTCGATTACCTCCGAACTAGTGCATACAGCAGAGCGCCCTCTGGTGTCTGCGACAGTTCCGAGGTAGTCAATCATTAATGCCGATTTTAATAAAGAAATCAGCCATGTCCAAATGTAATCATTTTTTTCTTTTTAGGCTGCTTAGAGTTCGCATATTGATTTACGTCCATAAATAGACTGTCGCCGAAAGTGGTTTGGTGGCCCTTTAAAGCGCATTCGACACAAACATTCAAACTGCCCGTCGGCGCTCAAGTGGATGTTAGAAAGTTCCGTTGAATGGCACACCCGAGTGCTTTGCACGCCCAGGGAAATAGCGTCGCTGCCACTGCACATGTGCCGAACCCATACCGTGTTGCGAGCTTCAGGTTCGCACCAGTGACATCAGGAGGGGAAATTCCTCCGTTCTGTAGCCTCTCCATCTCCCGAACGCTTACGGCGCCCCTGGTTCGCAAGCTCGTTATCTGAACCAGCGTGGGTATCCAGACTGGTAAAGGGCTTATGCCGAGCCTTCGAGCAACGTGCGACCGCGATTTCAAGCTGCTGCAGTGGCATTGCACTCACTGCAGCGCACGCACGGAAGCTATGCCTCGACCGGATCTGGTTTCCGCGCACGCAGTGCCGACACCTGCCGTGGGCAAACACGGATCTGTTTGTACACAGTGCGTCGGGCAATAGACGGTAAAACTGTGAAGAATGCAGTAGAAACCGTGCCTCCAGCGTATGCTCGTCGCGGACCGTTGTGCTTTGGCTAACGAGGCTGCAAAGACTCATCAAATAAAGAAAGCATCCGCCAAGAAGCGGAGCTTGCGGTGCCTTCTTAGCCTCTCATCGACTAAAGTTGGTTTACCAAGTTGTGGATGGGGTTAGCCAGAACATAAACACAAACACATGTAAAGAGACTACACACAAAGAGGACACTGCTGTACGTGCAGTTCTCACCAAACTTAAACGGAACGCACGAAAGCCGTCTTACCTCATGGGAGGGCTATTCTGCGGCAGCCGAAGAAGTGTTTCACGATGTAGCACTCGACGGAACAACCCGATCAGGGGAGGCCGCTTGCTCGAGGCCAACATCATGGTCAATACTTCAGCTTGGCCCAATTGGTGGCTCACGCTTACAATTCACAGAGTGCAACAGACACACTTCAAAAGTTCACTTGCACAAAGAAGGAACACCCACACTGTGCTGTGATAGAAGAAAAGAAGGTGAAGAAGTGTAATACAAACCAGAGTTGAGAGTCAGTGCAGTGCGGGTGTTCTATCTTTGAGTGAGTGAAATTTTGAAGTGTGTCTGTTCTTGTCCGCTGTGAAGTGTAAGCAACATTGCGGCTTTACCGTGGGGAGCGCGACCATTTTGCTGGCCGGCCAATCTGCACTTACCACCACCTTTCAGCACGAAGATGCAGACTGTCCAAACGGTCAGCGATGGGACATTGCAATCAGTAAGCATTTGACGTTTCTACCGCATGAGTCATCGAATAACCGACGACTTTGGCAGCGACCTGTACACGGTAGGCGAGGGGGTGGCACAAAGCGTGGATCGCCTCACAGGTTAAATTGCTGCATCGTCCCCGGTCCGGCGGCAATTTCGGCTTTAAGCGAGCGTCCTCCAGTGCTCGGACTGTTCCACCGATCGCTTCGTCATTGAGCAGTTCCACAGTTGCCACCGGGATAGCACTCCCATGAGATGAGACACCATTCGTGCATACTGGGCAAGTTTGACTACCTCTGTACATCAATTTCCTCCTACTTCGTATCTGTGTACACATTAATGCGGGTCCGCATCAATTCATGAAAACCCCTCTCGCGAACAACTTTTTGCCGACGCACGCTTCGTCGACGCACGCTTCATCGACACTAGGCTCGTTCGATTAACCTACACCTCCCGCACCGGCTAGCCTATCTCAAAACACATACCGGAAGTGCACTGCCCTGCACCTATTTGTGCTGTGCCACCTTTCTGCATGTCGCTGGAGCAGTCCGACGACATACAACATTTCAACTCGCCAAGCTTTTTCGACAAAATTTTTTTTTTACTTTGCTAGCGTCGCAGTTTTTGCAAGACGCTTCAAGACGCACTGGTGGCGATGTTGATACAAGCTAGGCAGTGCTGCGTGGGGCCATTAATGATGACGTTTGGGAGGGGAAGCTCAGGCCTATTCTTCTGAGTGATATCGGTACGGCAAGCTAGGCTTCCAAATAGATTGCGCTAGCCCTGTGGGTTTGTGGGCCCATTTAAGGAGGTGTTCTGGAAAATAAATCCTTAGCTGCGTTCGGAGTTCGTGTCTGTCCGTCTGTTTTTGTCCTCTCGCTCCAGGGTTACCATGTTTATCCTTAACCAGCTCGCCTACCTTGCTTTAACGCCTCACTTCGCTCCGGGAAAAGGAATTATGATCTCAGGCTACAGCAGGTTCAAGCATCGTCGAAACTTTTGAGCGTTCGGCAAGCTAGGCTAGCACGACAGTGAACACAAAAACAGGATTGACAC
>JAZHYW010006818.1:0-19153 GCA_037355805.1 Ixodes ricinus
CGTTTACTGGTTTTACAAAATTAAAAAAAGGAATCAATACGGAACTAATAAGAAACCAGCATTCACAGAACACATTGGAACCAACAGCATACACGGAGTCGCTTTCACTGAAGTGTTTACTACACACGCAAGTGGTTCTCGAGTTTCGCTTTACTATTTTCAATTTGATGAGACATTCTTTCTTAGTTTTATTTTGTCCGAATCATAATCAAACATACACCCTACTCGCCGTGGTAGATGTCGTAGTAGGATAAAGTGCAGGATATTCTATTGTCATCATCAAGCTTTTTGTACTGGGGTAGAGAACAGCACACCACCTTCCGAGCGCTTCGACACCTCAGCGCTCAAAATGTTTGTTGGCACGACTACGCGTGCCACGTTCGGTTTCAAACTTTGGTAAAATGTCCTACTACAAATATCACTTCGCCAAATAAACACAACGTGTGAAACCGGCTTTGCCGCGTGTTACCCAAACAGCGCAGGAAGTGAGCTGACGAGCCGAGGAATCCAAGATATGCGCGGTCTGTCCCAGTCTGTCCTACCCGTGACGTAACAAACGATGATGATGATAGCTAGAGGAGCGCCCTCTGTAGTTCGCACACGCCGCCAATATGGTTGGAGGTCGCCAAAAATGCGGCTAATTAAAAAAAGAAAAAAGACGCACTTAGGAAATTGAATGCGCCCCTTTGATCTATCGCCCAAACGTCCCGGATGCCGACGCATTCGCGCACAGCGCGACGAAAGTTACAAACTGCGTTGTTAGTTTGTGGCGCACATGACGGTGTTGTTGAGACTTCATGGTGACTTTTTATACGCTACGACGAAATTTTTAAGACGATGCTACTGTCAGCTTCCCTATCCGATGCGGTCCGCTCTAATACCCCTCTACGACATGCTCCGCTGTTCATATGAAGCCCGCTCCGCTATCAGCTATGGCCCCTTTGCAACTATCCTATGTTGCCCACTACGATATCTGCTGCGTCCCGTTCAGGGGCGGCGGGAAAAAGCTCACCGGAGAAAAGCTCACCGCAAAACCGGCAGATGCGGAGAAAAGCTCGCCGGCATTTGAGCGGATGCGGAAAAAAGCTCACCGATCTTTTTAAATGTTTGTTAGCTTAGCGGATTGTGTGTCACATGTTGCAAATTAACACAATTAGAATTCGTCACTTTATTAAAAATAAGTGTCCTATTTTTTGTAATATTCTTGAAGTTCATTTGGCATATTTAGAAACTCGTCAGAAATTAGTTATCACCCATTTTGTATAATAGTGTATACACACACTCAAAGGTTTCAAACACAGCTGAAATTTTATTTTGCAAAACCTGGATAAATAGAAAAAAAAAACGAACTAATAAGGGGAAGGGAAGACCCCAAGAACACCTCTTTCCACAAATGTACATTCCGTTAGTAACCAGGAAAATGACGGCCTCCGCGACATCCTCCAAGATATATGGTATACAAAACCAAGGCCTATTAATAGCGTTTCCGTGACGTAGTATTGCGAGCGATTCCTTTATCAAACGTTTGTGGTCATCGTTTTCCCTTTCTTCGACTGATGTCACATCCCATAACGGTATACAATTCTTATACAGTCGGAATGTACATTTGTGGAAAGAGGTTTTTTCCTTCCCCTTATTCGTTCGTTTCTTTTTTCCTATTTAACCATGTTTTGGAAAATAAAATTTAATCTGTGTTTGAGACTTCTGAGTGCGTGTGTCGTTACCTGCAGTCTCGTTTTTGTTTTTAATCATGTTTAATGTACATTAGCTCATTTGCGCCCTTACATTTATTTTATAAAGCAACGTTGGTTCCTTGTCATATTTTATTATTTTATGCTTCCACGCCTGCTTAGCGGGTACGCTGAATTCATTTTGCCCCTGAATATTCATTTCTGTTTTTGCTCTAAAGCACACGAAATAAACGCCGAGGAGTCAGCTTGGGGAGAGACAATAAAGGAGGATGAACGGTGAGAATTGGACAATCCACAGTGCCAGGACAAGCCGCGCACAGAAGGCGTAGCCCTACGACTGAATGCCCTCAGCGATTGATTTCAACGCGTTTTTTCTGTATGTACCTTCCTGACATGGTTAGACACAACAGTGAAATAGGCCTCTCAAATGAATCTAGTTTTTCAGCGAAGTTTTAATCTTTTCCGCGTCTTTTTTACCCTTTCTTTTTGTTCCACGATCTTTGCGCCTATTGTCCGCGATAAGCGAACTTTTTTTATTTTTTTGGTCTCTCCAACGTGTCTTGCCCATGACGCAGCACGCGGCCGCAGGAGCAGACGGAAGGCGGAAGAAGGAGAGGAGGTCACCGGCGGATCGTAGCAGGACGGTGAGGGGAGGGATGGGAAAGAAGGGCGAGATTGTGATCGACGCGCGAAACTACATTTTGAAAATTCGTAAAGGTCGATACGCCACGTGTCGCTAAAATCTGGAACTAAACTGCCGTGTCCCCGAAAGTTGGACTTGTGCCCCTTGTGGCGACAAGAAAAGGAAATACTTACCCTAAGAGCCAAAGAGGGTATATCATATCCTGAGGCAAAGAAAAGGTTCTCCTTTCTTTCGAAAGGTACGTACTCGGACGCGGTGCGCAGGGCCGCCCACCGCGAACGGAATCGAAGGCCACCCAGGTCTCGCCTGAAGCCCTGGCAGTGGTCCTTCGGGCCCCAACCTCCCCGCAGGGGCAGCAGCTCCCCCTCCTTCAGGAGGGAGCACACCAGCTGCCCACAAGTCTCAGGACAGGCAGGCAACGCCTTCGCCAGTCCTTACTTCGACGCCTTCCCCCAGTGAGAAGGAGTGACACTCTCGCCCTAACTCACTGGAGAGGGCCTCTTCCAAAGAGCGGCAAAACTCTCGTGCTGCTCTCCCGGTACGCAAGGGGCCGGAGCAGGCAGAGTTGAAAGACGCTCTGCCCAGCACCTCCGCTGCCTCTTCGGCTGGTCGCGGCCGGGGCCTGGCTCCCCGTGATCCAAGTCGGAAGAAAACGCTGGCTAACGCCAGCGACACGACTCAAGAGGCAGACTTGTCCATGGAGTTGGACGATTCGGCTGCTCCTGCATCCAACTCGGATAGCATGGAGTGGCAGACGCAGACCCGTGCAGGGAAGAACAAAAAACCGGTTACTGCCCCGAAGGAACCCAAGTTGTCTCTCTCCCTAGTTTTAATCTCTTTACTGCGAGTTTTACTGATCTACATTTTTCCGAGATAAAGAAATTTTTAAATGGCAAAAGTAAATTTTATGCAATGGAACTGTCGTGGCCTTTTAAGAAATATTGATGATATAAATCATTTTATGGATGAGCTTCGGCCTATAGCTCTTGCTCTTCAAGAAACTCATCTTCATAATCGCTCTCCTCATATTTTAAGACGTCACCGGGTCTTTAGGAAAGACCGTCTTAGTGATACTCCCTCTGGTGGCGTGGCAGTGGTTGTACAGGGTGGGGTCGCCTGCTCTGAGGTCCCACTCTGTACACCACTTGAAGCCGTGGCAGTGCGCCTTCTTTTAGACCGCCTCATAACTGTAGTATCACTTTATTTACCACCTAACACTCCATTACATCTTAGTGAATTGCAGGGTCTTGTAGGTCAGCTCCCACAACCCTTTATGATTCTAGGCGATTTTAATGCCCATCACCCCCTATGGGGTAATATTCGTCAAGACTCTCGTGGAGGTGTAGTTGAACGGTTGTTATTGGCATCTGGGCTATGCCTTCTTAATGGGAGAGAGCCAACATTTTTCAGTGCAGCTCACACCACATTTACATCCATAGATCTGTCGATTTCATCCCCCTCACTGTTTCCTTGCTTTACATGGAATGTTCTCAACAACCCTTTTGGCAGTGATCACTTTCCGATTGTTTTAGAGAGCGTTGTTAAGCTTCCCTCACTTTTGAAACGTATCCCTCGGTGGAAGTTAGACAAAGCTGACTGGTCACTTTTTGGGTTACATTCTACTTTGGACCCTTCTCTGCTTTCTTCTATGTCACCCGAAGATGCAACACTGTACATTACTGAGCAGATACTAAATGCTGCTGAGGTGTCTATTCCACGAACCTCTGGTAATTTGCCAAAAAATGCAAACCATGGTGGAACAAGGACTGTGCCACAACCTTAGCGGATCAAAACAGGGCTTGGGGTAAATTTCGCAGGTATCCCACATCACATAATCTCGCAGAGTTCAGGCAGCGGAAAGCTAAAGCCCGTTGGACCAGGAAGCAGTCAAAATGGAAGTCCTGGATGAAGTATGTTTCCTCTATAAATAGTTTTGTGCCAGCCAAGGAGGTTTGGGATAGATACAGGAAAATAAATGGGGACTATAGGTGCTTTGCAATTCCTACTCTTGATGCCCCTTCTTCATCTTTAGTTGACATCGGCAACATCCTTGGTGAACATTTTTATAATACATCCAGCTCGGCAAACTACAGTGATTCGTTCAGCAGATTTAAATCCCGTGCAGAGCAACAAAACATTTCCATGTCTGGAGGAGACTCGGAGCCTTATAACCAGCCTTTTACGCAGTGTGAACTCGAGATGGCACTCGACATAACGAGGGTTTCTGCTCCAGGGCCCGACGCACTTCATTATGAAATGCTTCGTCGCCTTTCTCCTGAGTCCCTGAAAAGTCTTCTCTTGTTCTTCGATTTATTGTAGGAAAAAGCCTGCTTTCCTCATGCCTGGAAGCATGCACATGTCATCCCGCTCCTAAAGCCACAGAAAGACCCTTCACTACCATCAAGTTACCACCCAATCGCTCTGACGAGCTGTGAACTTCAAGGTCCTTGACTAAAAATCAGTGCGGGTTTCGCCGAGGTCGATCTACTCTCGATAATTTGGTTCGCCTGGAAACCGTTCTACGGGAGGCATTTGTGAACAAGCAGCACTGTGTCGCAGTGTTTTTTGACTTAGACAAAGCGTATGATACAACTTGGAGATATGGTATCCTGAAAGACTTCTGTGCCTTCAATATCCGTGGTAGGATGTTGCAATGCATTAAGAACTTTCTAACAAACAGAACCTTTCAAGTCCGGCTTGGCAGCACCCTGTCTAAACCTTTTGTTCAAGAAAACGGAGTCCCACAGGGAGGCATTTTGAGCGTCACTTTGTTTGTACTAAAAATGAATTCTCTCGCACGAGTGTTACCTCGGTCTATTTTCTACTCTCTTTATGCTGACGATATACAGATCTCCTCATCTTCTTGCAATCTTTCTAGTTGTGAGCGGCAGTTACAACTGGCTATAAACAAGCTTGGTAAATGGGCAGACGAAAATGGTTTCAAGTTCTCTGTTGCAAAGACAGTCTGTGTGCCTTTTTCCTTACGTCGCGGGCTCTCCTTGGACCCAGCTTTGGAACTAAACGGGACTCTGATTCCTGTTATGAAGGAGCACAGATTTCTTGGTATCATATTTGACAAAAAACTTTCCTTCATTCCCCACCTGAAATATCTCAAAGAAATTTGCCTTCGTTCCACAAACTTTCTGAAAGTTTTGGCTCATAAATCATGGGGCTCGGATCGGAAATGTCTTTTGCATTTGCACAACGCGCTTGTGCGATCTCGTCTTGATTATGGCGCCGTGGTGTACGGATCAGCTCGCCCATCTGCTCTCAAGATGTTGGATCCTGTACATCATCTTGGCTTGCGTTTGGCAACGGGTGCTTTTCGGACATCGCCCGTACTTAGTTTGTATGCAGAATCAAATGAGATGTCGCTGTGTAAAAGACGTCAATACCTCAGCCTAACCTACGCGTCTAGGATCCTAGCAAACCCTGATCACCCAACGTATCATTCCGCACAAAGGTCCCAATTCTACCGTCTCTTTGAAAATAAGCCAAGCATTATCAGACCCTTAAGTTTTCGTATAGAGCAAGTTTGTTCCTCACTTCAACTTCGTCTGGACGAACTTAACCTAATTCAGAACATAGTCTGCGTCGCGCCGTGGAATATGGTGCGTGTTTTCTGCGACTGGACTTTCACTAAGTTCAATAAGAATAGCATATCAGCTCTTGCGATTCAGCAGGAATTCCTTGACCTGGAAGAGAAATATAAAGATTATGTTCACTTATACACGGATTCTTAGGTAAAGGTCACAATATAAAATTCTGCTGGGTTCCGAGTCATGTGGGAATAAAGGGTAATGAGGAGGCAGACAGGCTTGCTGCATCTTCAGGTAACTGCTCTCAATATCAAGCTAGCTTGCCCTATCAGGATATCAAATCATTAATTAAGTCATCACTTTTTCATTTATGGCAGACAGAGTGGGCCATGGAGTCTAATAACAAGCTCCATGTAAGCAAACCAGTCCTTGGGTCTTGGGAGAGCTCCTCACTTAAGAACCGCTTTCACGAAGTTGTATTGTGCCGGCTTCGAATTGGGCACTCTTTTCTTACACACATATATCTCCTTTATGGGGAGGATCCACCAGTTTGTGAGCACTGTGGAGACTATCTTACTATTCTCCACATTTTGTGGCTCTGCCCGGAATTTGACACTGAACGACGTGCTCATTTTCCAGAGTTTTTTAGATTTTGTATTCCATTTCATCCCGCTCTTTTTCTGGGAAACCACCCTCTCGTTCCTCTTGATCGAGTTTTATCATTTATTACTAGTACTGGCCTTATACACCAGATCTAGTCCCAAATATTTTCAAGATCGTTTTTTGTAATAAGGTGACCATAAGAGCTTTATAAGTTAATTTAGTCTGGCGCAGTATGGCCTTCGTTGCTGTTGCGCCATGAAACCCGCAAACAACAACAACAAGAACCTTTTACGATCGGGTTTTAAGTGATGTTTCAGTGAGTGCCTTCGCACTTGAGAATTCCTGGCAACACTGGGGCCTATCAACTAGAAGAATTGGCGCATCACATACCTGGCCTAATTTCTAGGGGCGTGCATATAATGGTTCAAAACGAATAGCGTGGCGCCATTTATACCCTTCACAGGGCAAGGGAAAGTTACGTCATAGAGGCTCTTTTTAATCTTGGAGCTATAGGAATGACACTCTGCTATTCGATTCGATCGACTATTTGTGCAGCCCTACTAATTTCCAATCCGGCAGATTAGACAAACTCCAGAAAAAAAAAACTAATAAAGTTCCTGAAAAAAAAAACGAGTTAGAGATGAGTTTTAGCGTATGTTTGTCTTGTGAATTTGATTTTAAAAATCATCTCATCCGAACTTGTCGATAGACGCGAGAAAAACAGGAAAACCAACCACTGGGTGTGATGTCATACCCAGAGGTTTCGACTGTCTTGCGCTTGCCGTTTGTGAGAGAACTTGTGCAGGGTTTTTACTCCTTGGATAAGGCTTGCTGAAGGCGTGGAGATGTTGAGATCTATGTATATTACGCCAAGATTCTCTCCTGACATCCAACGGGCCGGGAAGGAGTCGCTTCTCCGCTATTTTGAAAGTGTTGTTGTTGCTACTTGGCGCATCATTCTGAAATAACATTTGGACGTTCACGATTCTGAAGGCAAAATGAAGACGATATAAATATTCTGTTTCCTCAAACACAGACACGATTCAGTTTCCATTTAAAGGGTCACTCTTAGTGAACCGATGGAACTTCTGCAGATGTGTGCGAAAGTGAAATTTCCGCTCGAATAGAATTCGAATCGAGTGGTGTCGAGTAGTGGTAAAAAAGTCGAATGTCGAGTCAATACGAATATCATAAATTAGAGATGTTCACAAGGCAAACAAGAAACACACACACATACACAGACAGGCACACACACACGCAAACGAGGAAAGGAACAAACAAGCAGATACGGAAAAAAACATTATGTGTTAATTTTCCTCCAGGGCGCGCGGGACGAAGTGGGGCTAGTACGAATCAGGACGGTGTTAATGACCACAACAGACCGATGTCACTAAGCGAACTGCGCAGTCGCGCAGATCCCGGAAGAGGTGCCGCCGCCCGGTTGCTTGTAGTCATCACTTTCCGGCTTCCGGCTTCCCGGCTGCATAGGGCTGTGGCAGACTTGTACGTAATGCGTTAGAAGTAACGAAATTATTTGTAATCCCTTACATTTATCAGTAGTTTTGTAAGGGATTAACTACATATTTGAGAAAGTATTTGTAAAGCAATTTCCCCACTTCTTTTACGTAAGGGAATGATTGTAATTTGTTACATTTCGTTTTCGGTCGCGGAGAAAAAAAGCGGGAACTAATTATTAGCAAAGAAAAAATTGAAGCAGATTACACTCCCTGTAACACCGAATTCAAGCGCAGCTCTTGAGGAGGAGGAGGGAAGGGTACTGAGGGGAGGGTGTACCCTTCCTCCCTCCTCTTCACCTCGTGATCCTGCCTGCTCAACACCTCCTAGAAGAGAAGGCCAGAGCGCTCCGAGTGGTTACGTCACAATGGCGGAGGATGGAAGGCCATGGCGCAACTACGCGAGAAAAATTTTCTGGCATAGACCGCATCGACGTGAAAAAAAAACGTTTCTTCTCGAGCGGCGTGGGGTGTTCGGGAGCGTTTATCTGACATTAATATATGTTTTAAAAGCGCAGTATTGTACAATTTATTATATATATAATATAAACATAATATACAACGCGCTATCAAGGTTGAAAGTACGCATTTTTTATTTATGATTATCCCCGTAACCGCGGGACTACGTGCAATCCCGCAGATCCCCACACTTTTGGAATGAGCCGGTCCGCTGCGACGTTTTCTTCCCTCGTATGGGCTCCGATTCTGGTAAATTTACGTTGTGTGTGAGCTGCTGACTGTCTAAAAAGGAACCCTGAGACTTTCAGAAGCGAAGGGAACCGAAAAAATCCTGTCATCGCTGCAGGGAGCGCACGCGAGCAAGAGATGGGTCGACGACGTTGAGCTGGTTAAGCCTCCCACACTGCTGCCGCTCGCTGCTCTCGTGTGTGTGTGTGTGGTTCTTTTGATCCTTCCTGTGGTTTCTTGATCGTCACCGCAGTCTCGGGTAGTTTTTTTGGTGTTCGCTTGATACTACGGCATTTACGTGGATTCGCGGAGCAAGTCCTGCTACGGTTTGAGTGACATGTGGCAACCAGCCAACGATGACACTGATCGATTATCGATAGATCTCTCTTTAGACAGAGAGAGAACTAAAGTTCGTGTTCAAATGTTTTCGCCACGGATATTGTGGGACGTATGGATACGATCGACAGGTGAGTGACAACTTATTTACAGGCTTTCTTGGTCATGTGGGACGCGAGTAAAGTGCTGCAGTCGGGTTGTTCTTTCGTTTTTGTTTTTCGTGACAGAATGGCATCTTGTTCGTCGTTATCCGTGTGCGGTTGCGTCGACATTTGTAAATATGCTTGGTAATATTCTAGTTTTCACTGGAAGGTGAATAACAAGTTTGTGTGATTATACAAAGTGCGTTGTTTGTGCTTATGTGTTTATACTAATGTTATTTTATTGCCTTTACCGCTTTTATACTAGAATCTGAACTGTATTTAAGGTAATAGTATTATTGTATACAAAATCAGATATTTTGTCATAAGGCAGCTCGAGCCCATAGGGAGAAGTAAATTAGTTCACTGTAAATAGTACGTTTAGTACCCCTGCCACACGGAAAAGTTAATATATTTTCATTAAATGATATGGGACTTAAACAGATCGAGGTCTTGAGTGATTATATGAGCGTCGCAAGCTGATTTGTTGATTCCATAATGTCACTCGACCGAAATTACATTACTTTTGCCGTGTGGCCGGGGTATGATGCAAGAATTCAGTGACTGCACGCGATAACATCGCTTACATGATCGTAAGTGACACTTGTCTAGCCGTGTCCGCGTTAACTGCGTCTACCTGATTTTTAACTGTGATTTGTTTTGCTGTGTCCAATCACTGCATGTCTCGCCATTTTGTCGAAGTATTTCTGTGTAAAATATGCATTCCTACAGCAATTATTGCGTGGCTCAATGTTTTCTCTTATACGCCTACCCCGTACCATTTAATCCCGATTATTTAGCGGTGTAATATTTTGCCCGTGTAATAAAATATTTCCGAGACCCGTTGCTATGTGCAGCTTTCATTTTAGCTAATAAGACACGCGTATGTGACTAAAAGCGCGTTACGACGGTTGATCCACGCGCGTTGCTTCGCTTCGCCGCGCGCCCCCGATGGCCTTCCTTCGCGACGTCACGAGAAGAGCGCTACGGCCTGCTACTCCTCCTCTCCCTTCCTCTCCTTCACCTGCTCCTCCTCTCCTCATCCTTCAACCTCCTCCCCTCGTCTCCTCCTCAAGGGGGAAGTCACGTGACCTGGGGGTCATGTGACCACGGGGGGGGGGGTCACTTGACCCCCCGCGGCGAGGTAATCGAAGGTACCCGAGGTGCTCCCGAGGTTCCTCCCAAAGGAACCTCGGGTTTCTTCGGGAGGATCTTGGGAGGATCTCGGGTTCCTTCAGGATCCTTCGGGAGGACCTCGGGTTCCTTCGGGAGGACCTCTGGTTCTTTCTGGAGGACATCGGGAGGACCTCGGGTTCCTTCGAGAGGACCTCGGGAGGACCTCGGGTTCCTTCGGGTTCCTTTGAGAGGACCTCGGAGGACCTCGGGTTCCTTCGGGAAAATTTACCCATAATGCACCGCGCGGTTACGCCGACGCCGACGGCGACGCCGCTCAAGCCGGAAACGGGCGCCTGAAAGCTGCGCTCTAAAAGAATCGTATTTTTTTTTTGTAAGGGTAGTTTTACCAAAATCACACTGCAACCTGCATTTGCAAAACGCAAGGATTGGCATTCTTTAGATGCATAAAGCCTTTTTTCACGTTACCTAAAACCTCGAATCAAATCTTTTTTTTTTGGTTCTTTGCGTAACGTAACTCGTAAGCTTGCTTGCCCACAACGAAATGGGAAGCACACTGATACAAAGAACCGACCTCTCCGTGCAAACAATATTAGGCAAACTCCCAAGTTCAAAGTGCTTCCTTCCAGCAAAGGACAAATACAAAAATAATCAAAACACGTTAAAGTGCACTCGAGCTGGTGTTGCGGATTTGTGCCCGCCTTTTCTTTTTGTCTCTTCATTCTTTCTTTGTTTTCTTCTGGCAGAGAGAGAGAGAGAGAGGGAAGATGACTTCATTGTATCAACTTCAAAGACCAAGGTGATCTGCACTGGGGAGAAAATCGAAGTTTGGTGGAGCCTTAGTTAGGACACAGCGTCTCAATGGGCCAACAGGATCTAGCTGACGTTTTGGGAGTCGAGTGAGTAGGGGAGGCCTTGCGAACGCGTTGTTTTCTGGCCACTCAGTCGCGCATCCAGGTTGTCAGCATGCACCTATTTGGAAAAAGGTGGATTGAAAAGCTGTTCAGTGTGGCGTACGACATATTCACATAGAAACGAGGCAAGATATCAGATGAGACGTTTTGATAGCCAGATGTTGCTCAAGCGTCACAAAAGTGTGAGTTGCAGCAACAATAAACGCTTTCATAACACTCGTGTCTTGTTTCTTACCCTAGGACAGTACGTTTGAAAGTAAGGCCGCGAAAGTAACGGTCACTTACTTTTATGGAAGTGTAATTGTAACTGCAATTAGTTACATTTAGCAATGGGTGCTTGTAAATGTAATTCCATACTTTTTCTTTAGTAACGTGTTCAAGTCTGGGTGGTGCGCGCACGTCATGGCACATCGTCGTTTGGGTCGCCCTGGTGTCAGTTTGAACTTTCCTACATGTCTGCACTTCATCAGATTGTATTTTTTGTGATGCCTTAGTTTGTCAGCAAGCGCAGAAATACAGTTCCGCTCGTCTTATCGCTTTAGAATCGCTTTGCCGTCGTCGTCTGCTTCTTCGTGTTGCGGCCGCGGGAAAAACAACGACACCACTACTCGAGCACTCCGGCTGCTCAGACGTCTAAATGGACTTGGAAACAAGAGAAACATCTAGCTCAATGGCAGAGAACACAAAAATTCGAGGGACTGTCAGCTGGGTGTTGCACTGCGGAACAGCATCAAATTTGTAGGTGGAAACCTGAGCTTGGTAGTGCTCAGGCATGGGCATAACTTTTAATCGACAGTGAAGCACGAAGAGCTAAATATACTTTCTCGGGGAGCGATAGCTTTCTAAAAGTCGTTTCATTTCGGTTGACAGCCTGTGCGACTGGTACAGGTGAACTGCGGCGAGAAGCCTGCACACAAAGAAGTAGCGATCCACAGAAAGACCATGCGTGATGCGGCGAAACAACTCTCATCTGTCAAAAAGAAGCAACCATGCCAGATGCCTGAAAACGTTGGGTGGAGATGACGTTTTGTGTACAGTTTCTATTCAGTCTTATTTTGTTTACGCAAGCTCGGAACGCTAACAGTCGCGCGACAGTGGAAGCTTTTTTCTGCGGTCTCGACTGGTGTTAAAGCAGAATGCATCAGTAACGCCAGCCAAAATCAAGTATTGTAGCATAATAGAGCACAAAGTGGGTGAGGTTCGTTTGCTACTCTTTTGGAGGTAAGTGTGGCATTTGTAACTTGCATTTAGTTATTTGACGTTTTGTTTGAAGAAAAATAAAGACTGCTTTCGAAAAAGTTGTTTTATTTCAAGTGATGCATATCAGGAATCGCTGCTCTTTTTATAGTGGTTATCCTGTTCTTTTGAAGCACAGTTGTGCTTGAAACATGTTGTCGTAATAACAGTTATAACCACCAAAATACATTGAGCAAAAAGTATTAAACACAACCGCCGCAAAACAGTGTGGAGGTCCCGATTGATATAGACCAACGGATAGACCTCTACAAAGTGAAGGCTCGTGGAGATTCCAACGTACGGTGCACTTCGGCACGCCCTATCATGTTTCGTGCCCTGTAATATCGTACTCTTTATCTAACATGCAATGGAGTGGATATAAGTTATGAAGCAAATCGTGAAACGAATCGAAAAACGCTGCTTTTCTTGCCGCTCTGTTCGGTTCTGTTTACCTTTGGTAGCCACACTGTTCGGGAATGATTTCTTTCGGGAAGACATAAAATCTCATGCCTTTTTGCCTGGTGCTTTTATTGTAGCACTCTGGCGCACAACAGATGAAGTCACCCATTGAAAACCGTAAAAACACCCGATAAACAGGCTCATGCTAAACCTAAGATTTCTAAACGTCGGGTGTCCAACGCGCATTGACGCAGCCGGAAAGCGGGAGAACTACATGTAGCAGAATGCACCGCAGCAGCAGTGGCGTCGTGCAACTTCCGGTTACATGGGTCTATTAAACGAAAACTTACGACAAAGCTCACGGATGTGTCCTCCCATCCACGTGTGTATGCGCAGCCTGCTCGATGAATGGATGGATACGACTGTGCCGTTTAAATCCAATGACAGCTTGCGCCCCCAGCCTTGGCTCCTCGCTCGACGCCGCGTGGAGCAACTAGTTATCAGAAGAAACCGGTAGAATTATTGCTGCTATTTGAACTTCGGTAATAATTTGTCATATTATGAACGTAACCACATAGAATAGGTTTATAGTGCACAGTGCTGGCTAAAGGTGACGCAAGATCACTGAATTCAACATGGCGACGTGCGTGGTTTACGGGTTTTCGTCGAGTGCACCTAAGAAACTGGAAGCATGACTGCTTCTTTCAAGGAACACAAAAAGTAAACAAACATTCTGTTGAAATTTGTTTTTGATAGACAAGGCTTGTAAATTCAGTTCGAATATACATCCACCACAGGCGTATAAGGAGTATTTTCCCCATATGAACGGCGTTCCTGAATAAACCGGAACGTTTGACAGTAGTACGGATATTCAATGTATCAAATTATTGGAAAACTCGAATACTAAAAATTCGAAAGTTAAATTCAGTTTTTCGGATAATCATTACTGGGTGGTTTTATTTGAAATCGAACACGCTTGTCAAAGTGGGTCTTTCGATTAAAAAGAAAATGTAATTGCCCATTTCTGTAAAAAACAAAACCACTTTTAAATTTTTTTAAAAATATTTTTTGCTTCAGAAAAAAATGTTAAGTGGAGCAGGGTGAAAATTTGTTTTTTACTTTGTGATTTCTCTACCCAGTTCTGTACGCTGGTATGAATACGGAAAGCATAAAAAAACTCGCAGTAATCTTTTTTATGCTTGTTTGTCATGCCGACTATTTTTAGTTCAAAGAAAAATACTTTTATATTTTTTTGTTTACTCAGGTACAAAATGTCAAACATCGCCTCTTTGACAATCCGGTGGCATATTCAGAGCCTTGTACCTCTTGAGTTATTATATTTGTCGCTTACCGAATACTATGTGGGTGTAGCCCTATACATGGGCTATCGACGGGCGTATGTTTAGTTTATTTTATTTTCACGGAAGAGTTTATATAAAATCTCAAATATCGTTGAAAATGAGCTTTACTGATATTTTGAACCCGCGTTATCAAAAACGCAATTTTTTTTATTTCGTTTAATGTTTTTTGTTGCTGCCGATGACATTAACTATTAATAGGCTTGATTCGATTTCTCCCTTTTTTGTTGTATCTTCGCTAGAAGTGATCGAAATCGCACCCAAGTTCTGGAACGGCCAAACGCAGTTTCCGCGGGTCGGCTTTGCTGTTTATTTTTGTGTTAAAATGCAGCGGGTAAATTTATTTTGATTGAGAACACATCCTAAATATAATATATTAGCCTTAATAATAAAAGGAACTATTCATTGCCAATTCGTGTTTGTATTCTATAAAAAAACTGTCTTCGCTTCATGTAAACTTACTCCATCTTCCCCGCTTATTTCTGTAAGCTGCATTTCCTTCTTAAAGAGGGGCACGTGAGATTACATATCTTTTTTTTTATATACACACGGCCAATAAAAACAGGCACTTACATGGTTATTTGATCGCACCCGACAAGACACATCATGGATCGGGAGCCCGTGCCGGGTGCTTTCTGGGTGTAACGAAGACGGGCCTATAGCGCGAGGGGCCAGGCGTGCTGTACGTGCCTTACAAGCTATGTTTAGGCACAAACAGATATATTGTCACGAATGACAAGTGGTGAGGCGATAATAACTGGAGAAACTAAACGTTTAATGGGGCGAACTTGTGCCCAAAACAATAAAAAGGGAGCAGAATAAAGTAGAGCGTCGCGGGCGTCGAAGTCGGCGTGACAGCAGAGTCGAACGCTGAGGCGAAACTGACTGCGGCTCGCCACGCGGAGCCCCTTATGTACATGCGTGGGCTTCTGGAATAATCGGCCCAGAAGGTTCGGCGTGTAGAACTTTCTGAGCTCGAACAAGCAACACGGTTCTCGAATTTACCAGAACATTGCATACGATGTCAACAAAAAGGCGTCCCCGCGGCCAGGAATCGAACCCTGGCTTTTCGCGTGGGAGGCAGGCGCTATAACCGTTAGGCCACGCGCGCGCTGCCTACTTGCCAAGTTGCGCGCGCGGCATTACTCCCCCTTTAAAAAATGCATCGCCCCGATGCAGCACGAAACAAAACAAAGCAAACAAAAAGAACGGTAAGCTAAAGAGTCATTTGGAACACATAAGGTCCACAGTCCTATCGAGCGTAGTACGGCTTCATGCGCACGACGTGGACGACTTCTGGTCGTGGAGGGCGGCGTGATGAAGTTCGTGTTCCGTCGGGCATCACCTCGTAGTTCAGATCCCCGAGTCGACGAAGCACCCTGTAGGGTCCAAAGTAGCGCTTCAGGAGTTTCTCGCTGAGACCACGGCGGCGGATCGGTGTCCACACCCACACCCGGTGTCCGGGTTGAAAGTGGACGTCCCGGCGACGAAGGTTGTAGCGGCCAGTGTCGATACGTTGTTGGGCTTGAATACGGAGTCTGGCGAGCTGACGGACTTCTTCTGCCCGTTGGGCAACCACCTGGGCGTCGTCGCTTCCATCGACAGCCGGTTCGTGGGGTAACATCGCGTCCAGCATTGTTGTCACTTTGCGACCATGAACTAGTTCAAATGGGGTAACCCCGGTGGTCTCTTGCACGGCCGTGTTGTAGGCAAAAGTGACGTACGGCAACACCTCGTCCCATGTCTTGTGCTCCACGTCGACGTACATGGAGATCATGTCGGCGATGGTCTTGTTGAGCCTTTCCGTCAGCCCGTTGGTCTGCGGGTGGTACGCCGTGGTGCGACGATGGCTGGTCTGGCTGAGACGAAGGACTTCTTGTGTCAGCTGGGCCATGAACGAGGATCCACGGTCTGAGATCAGGACTTCGGGAGCGCCGTGCCGGAGGACGATGGATTCAATGAAAAACTTGGCAACCTCCACAGCAGTTCCGGAAGGAAGGGCTTTAGTTTCGGCGTACCGCGTGAGATAATCTGTGGCAACGATAATCCAGCGATTTCCCGACGTCGACGGCGGAAAAGGGCCAAGTAGATCCATTCCGATCTGCTGGAAGGGTGCTGTTGGTGGAGAAATTGGCTGCAGGAGTCCGGCCGGTCTCGTGGGGGTTTCTTGCGTCGCTGGCATTCATGGCATGACCGTGTGTATAGGTGGACGGTTTTCGGGAGCTTGGGCCAGTAATACTTTTCACGAATACGGGCCAGTGTCCGGCTGTAACCTAGGTGTCCAGACATCGGGTCGTCGTGGCAGGCTTGAAAGATCTCCTCCCGAAGGTCGGTCGGGATTACCAGCAGCCACGGCGAGTCGTTGTTTCCGAAGTTCTCTTTGTAGAGTACACCTTGTCGAATGGCAAATGTCGACAGGGCACGTGAAAAAACACGTGGTATGGCACTTCCGCGCCCTTCCAGGTGCTCTATCAGTGCACGCAGCTCAGGATCGCCTCGTTGACGTCGGGCCATGTCATCGGTGTTCACTGCGCCCAGGAAACACTCGTCGTCATCGTCGTCGCTGCTGCCGGGAGGTGTTTCGACGGGAGCTCTGGACAGGCAGTCGGCGTCGCTGTGCTTGCGGCCTGACTTGTAGACCACGGTCATGTTGAACTCTTGCAGTCGGAGACTCCATCGAGCGAGGCGTCCTGACGGGTCCTTGAGGTTCGCAAGCCAGCAGAGCGAGTGGTGGTCCGTGACTACACGGAACGGGCTCCCGTATAAGTACGGACGAAACTTTGTGATTGCCCAGACGACAGCAAGGCATTCTTTCTCAGTCGTGGAGTAATTTCTCTCCTCCTTGGACAATGTCCGACTTGCGTAGGCGATGACTCGCTCGGTTCCATCTTGCACTTGAACCAGTACCGCGCCAAGTCCTGCGTTACTTGCGTCCGTGTGAATCTCGGTTTCCGCATCCTGGTCGAAATGTCCAAGGACAGGAGGAGTCTGCAGTCGTCGCTTCAGCTCGTCGAATGCCTGCTGCTGCTCCTCGGCCCATTCGAACTTCTCGGCGTCCTTCGTGAGGTTTGTGAGCGGTGCGGAAATCCTTGCGAAATCCCGAACGAAGCGCCGATAGTAGGCACATAGTCCAAGAAACCTTCGCACGGCCTTCTTGTCTCTTGGTGCTGGAAATGCTGCGACGGCGCGAGTCTTCTCTGGGTCTGGGCGAACGCCTGCGTTACTAACCACGTGACCTAGGAACTTCAGTTCGTCATAGGCGAACCGACACTTTGACGGCTTGAGGGTGAGTCCGGCGGTCCGTATGGCTTGGAGAACAGCTCGGAGTCGTCGCAAGTGCTCGTCGAAGTCGCCGGAAAACACTACGACGTCGTCGAGGTAGACGAGACAGCTCTGCCACTTCAGTCCTGCCAGTACGGTGTCCATGACACGCTGGAAAGTTGCTGGCGCCGTGCATAGTCCGAAGGGCATCACCTTGAACTCGTACAGTCCATCCGGTGTGACGAAGGCTGTCTTCTCTCGGTCCTGTTCGTCGACTTCGATCTGCCAGTAGCCGCTCTTCAGGTCCATCGATGAAAAGTATCGAGAGTGGCGTAGCCGGTCTAACGTGTCGTCGATGCGGGGGAGTGGATAGACGTCCTTCTTCGTCACTGCGTTCAGCTGCCGGTAGTCCACGCAGAACCTAAGCGTCCCGTCCTTCTTCTTAACCAGTACAACTGGAGAGGCCCATGGACTGCTTGAAGGTTGGATTATGTCGTCGTTCAGCATCTCTTGGACTTGCTCCTGAATCACCTGCCTTTCTTTAACGGAGACTCTGTATGGAGATCGATGCACAGGGCGTGCGTCGTCCTCGGTAACGATGCGGTGCTTCGCAACGGCGGTTTGGCGCACCTTCGACGACGTCGCAAAGCAGTCGCGGTATTCGGTGAGGAGGTTCATCAGCTGACGTCGTTTCGGGCCCGGAAGCTTAGGGTCAATGTCGAGCTGCGCTGGCGACGTGCTGTCATGCTGAGGTGGCGTGGATTCGTCAGTAATGGCGGCGATTTCGGCGGAGTTTCGGAGTTCCTCGACGTGGCCAACGGCTGCACCTTTCGTGAAATGTTGCGCTTCGTTTCGGAAGTTCGTCACGAGGACCACAGTGCGGCCATCCTGAAGTTCAGCTACACCTCTTGCGACGCCTATTCCTCTTCCTAGAATCAACTGGAGGCTCCCCTCGAGCAGAAATTCGCCGCAGAAAGCTTCGGTGCTCCCGACGGGCACGAAAACACTCGACCGCGGCGGTAAGTTGACGTGACTGGCGAGGACTCGGACCGCAGATGACGTCGCTTTGGGTTCCTCCGGGGGTGAAGCAGGTTTTCGCAGAGTCAATCGGTTTGCTCCGAGGTCGATGACGGCGCCATACTCGCAAAGAAAGTCCATTCCGAGAATAACGTCCCTCGAGCAGTCTTGCAGAACGACAAACTTGACAGGGCACGTCTCACCGTGGATCTCGACGCGAGCAGTGCATCTCCCGACTGGTGTGATGAGGTGCCCTCCGGCGGTTCGTATTTGAGGTCCCTCCCACGGCGTCATGACTTTTCGAAGGTGGCGGGAGAGCCTCCCACTCAAGACTGAGTAGTCTGCTCCGGTGTCCACGAGTGCTGATGCGTCGTGGCCGTCGATGACGACGTTTACGTTGTTGGACACCGTTGCAGGAGCGTCGTTTCGGTCTCTGGTAGCGTTCGAGTGGGGGCCCTCCGACGTTCGTGGAGGATCTTGGCGTCGGTCGTCTTCGGCAACTCCACCTCCAGGGGTTGCCGCGCCTAGTTTCCCCGGCGTGGAGCGAGGGGCGACAGGCTTTCACGGCGGGGTCGGTGCATCGGCGAAGCGGAACGTCGTGGCGAAAGCGACCGGAACTCTCGGCGGGACGCAGGCTCGGGGGACTGAGGTCGTCGAAGGTACTCGGCGATCTCCCGAGGG
>JAZHYW010006819.1:0-10785 GCA_037355805.1 Ixodes ricinus
TAATCAATCAATCAATCAATCACTTCAACCCGTCGAAACACACTCCAAGTGTGTTGGTGCTACACGGGAAAACTTAGTGTCACTCCAAAATGATGGCAATAACGATGGGTAAGTAATGGGCACGCAAAATATTATAGTGCATACGCATTTTTTTCATAAATAACTTCGTCGTCTTATTAGAAACACGTTACCACACATTGTTCCGCTAAGTCACGAGCTTTAATTCAAATTTAAATCCAATTTGATCATTACGATGAGCCATTTCAAGCCAGTGATACACGTCCGCACGCCGGTACGACTCTGTTTCACCTTATGATCTACCACAGGAAAGGCTACGAGCGCGAGCTCCTTGCTCTAGGGCACATCTCGGCGGCACAAGCTCTCGTGCGTTAAGAGTAGCTCCCAACGCTATGAGCTCGCGCTTGTAGCTTTGTCTGCGGTACAACATGAAGTGAAACGGAGTATAGATCGAAACGAGCAGAAGTACGGATTGAACCCAGGCTTCCTGGGTTCTGCAGCGCTAGCTTTCGCTCCGCGTGCTCCGAGCTGGTGTGCGCGAGCCCACTCGGCCACTCGCTACAACGAAACATCATGGAGTGTGTGGAGGACGAGCTGGAGGGCGATATCCGCGATGTTGGACAGTGGAAGCGCGTGGGTGGGTCACTTTTCTCCGTGAGAGCCCAAAGCCTTTCAGATGAAGGCGGCCGAACCTGGATGCCGACGCACAGGCAAGAATTTCAAGTGACATCGATCAGCAGCTGCAGGCCAATGCCATCACCATAGCCGCTCTCATGACCAACAACCTACCCGTGATCAGTCAAGAACGGTGGACTTTCCAGAGGAACGAACGGTGGTTCGAAGACACCTTGCCCCATTTGGGCGAGTTCCATTTCAAGCAAGCCTTTCGCGTCTCTCCTGGCACCTTCAGATTCCTGGTGGAGTCTTGCAAGTGCCTCCTGGCCGTCGCTACAATGCACTACTTTCCCGGCAACAGAAAATAAGTGCGCATTTTAATATTACCCCGCGCGCGATCAGGAGAGCCAGTGCTGTCACGTGACGCCCGCAAAACGGAGGCCAATGTGGACTCCTCGCGTTGGGACGCCGGACGGCGGTGACGCCCGGCGGCGCCGTTCACGCTAGTGTGGTCAGGCCTTTCCGGTTACGCCGACGGCGAAGGCGACAGCGACGCCGCTCAAGCCGGAAGCGGGCGCCTAAGAGATGCGCTTTAAAAAACGAGGCAAGTTTTTTCGGTTATTGACGTTGTGAGTCATTATAAGCAGTATTTTGCAAAAGTAGAAAAAAATTTCATGGAAACTTTAAAGCACGAGACACGTACACAGTGAAATCCCCCACGGGTTGAAAGGCGCGTCAAAAACTGCCCGAATCCGACAAGGCGCACGCCAAACAGGCGTCAAGCGCTTCCCTGAGATGGCGGAATTGAATCGGATAGTTACCAACAAAATCATCATCTTCATCGCCTGACGACATGTCACGTGATGCTAGAAGGAGGCCCGTTTTGCCCACCATGACTGGGCATGCACTTGTGAATGCATGCAAGGCTACGAAAGGTACCTTCACGCGCGAACTTTGCGTAAGTACACACGCGCGGCATTAACCAGAATGCCACGTGTGCATCGATGTAAAGACCAGCAGGCTGTTGACAAAATAATTGAGTTTGTCCACACCAAGTGCGGGCACTGCGCGCAAGTAGGAACCAGCTACGGGTGAAAAAAATATCGAATGTGCATGCGCCACGCCGACAGCAACGCCACTTTAGTCACGTGACGTCAGAGGCGTGTACTGGAGTTCCATGGTGCCTCTTTTGTATTCCTGGCGTCCAGCACGTGCTCGTTGCCATCCGGAACTGTGGATCCGCGAGCACGCTCAAAGCTCACGAAACACCTTCTTGTTTTCTAGCGATAAAGCGTTGCGCGAGAGGCGGAACTACCAATGGATATCCGCGCGTTTCTTATCTTGCGAACGACTATGAGCGAAGGGCAACAGCCCAAAATAAAATCAGCGGGACTTTAACGTCAGGAACTATTTAATAAACAAAAAAACGAAAACAATTAGTCATTTCCTCTCCTAGTACAATACAAGACATGTTCAGCTAAAGAATGTGTTCCATCTCTATCCCATCTTCTCAACTGATAATTGTGGCTTTCTGTGAAAGGCGCACCTGCCCCGAAATTCCGCTGGACTTAGTCACTAAAACTCAAAATTATATGTTTCGACACGAAGAACCATTTTCGAAAAATCACAAAAAAAAGAATTTCTCAGACATCAAAATGCCCTCGAGATCACAGGACAACACATTCCCAGCTACAGAATATGCAGCATCTGCATCTTCTCAACTGATAATTGTGGCTTCCTCTGAAAAGCGCTTCTGCCCCAAACGTCTGCGGGTCTCAGTCTCTGAAGCTCGAAATTACATGAACCGATACGAAAAACCATTTTCAAAAAATCACAGAAAAAAGAACGTGCCAGATATTAAATTGCTCCCTCAGACCACAGTACAGCACCTGCCAGGCTGCAAAATATGCAACATCTGTATCTTATCAAGTGATTATTTTGGCGTCCAGTGAAAAGCACCTCTGCCCCAAACGTCTGCGTGTCTCAGTCTCTGTAGCTCAAAATAATATGTTTCGACACGACGAACCATCTTCAAAACATCACCAAAAAAACTTTCAGTCTTTCCACTCTGGTGAAGAAGGAAGACCAGCGAAGCTGTACTATGGTGGGAATGAAGTAATGGCAAGCCGCGAGTCGGCAAGCCAGAGTGGAAAGGCTGGACAGCTACCGCCATCTATGAGCGACGGCGACAACCAGACAACCGGCAAGTCGGTCGTCTGGTTGCCACCGTCGCTCATAGATGGCCGTAGCTGTCCAAAATTTCGTGTCATCTTTTTTTTTTTTTGAGATACACGATATAGGGGAAACTGGCCTTTAACAGCTTTGCTGTAAAAACAACGTGCCAGATATTAAATTGCTTTCTCGGACCACAGTGCAGCACCTGCCAGGCTACAAAACAGGCAGCATTTGCATCTTACCAAGTGCTCTATTGAAAAATTTCATTTGTATGAGACATTTCTGTGTTCAATAAAACATCTGAATCATACAAGATATATAAGAACTATATAAGATATATAAGAACCATAAAAGAAGCTTGCGAGAAATTTCTTATATGGTTCCTATATGTTCTTATATATCTTTTATAGTTCTTAAATGTTTCTGATATGGTTCTCATATGTTCTTATATATATGATTCATATGTTATTATTGGACACAAGAAATTCCTCATTCAAAAGGCTTTTTTCACTAGGGTGATAATTGGGGCTTCCTGTGAAAATCGCATCTGCCCTAAACGTCTGCAGGTCTTTGTGTCTGAAGCTGAAAATAACATGTTCCAACACGAGGAACCATATTCGAAAAAATCGCAGAAAATGAACCTGCCAGGTATTAAATTGCTCTCTCGAACCACAGTATAGCATTTACCTGGCTACAAAATATGCAGCATTTGTATGTTATCAAGTGATAATTTTGGCTTCCTGTGAATAGCATATCTGCTCCAAAAGTCTGCGAATCTCAGTCTCTGAAGCTCAAAATTATATGTTCCCACACGAGGGAACATATTTTTTTTTAATCACAGGAAGGCAAGTGTTCTAGATATTAAATTGCTCTTTCAGACCACAGTACAGCGCCTACCAGGCTACTAAATAGGCAACATTCGTATTCTATCAAGTGATAATTCTGACTTCCTGTGAAAAACGTGTCTGCTTCAAAAGTCTCCAAGTCTTAGTCTGAAGATCAAAATTACATGTTCCAACACAAAAGAAAAAACAATTTCAAAAACTTTTAAAAATGTAATACACCAGATATCAAAATGTTCTCCTGGATCAAAGTGCATCATATACTCAGCGACAGGAAAGGTAACCTTTGGGTCTCCTGAAGAGATTACAGTGGCTTCCTGTGTGAGGCGCACCTGCCCAGAAAGTCACCGAGTCAAAGAAATGTAGATTTCGACAATTGGAATCCGCGAAAAGTATTACATAGCTTCAAATTAAAATACTGCTTCTCTAGAGTGCGTATGCCATCTCAAAAACCGTTTTACTGAAAGAGGGTGCGAGAGAAGATGGGAAAAGGCTACCGGCGGTTTCCCTCTTCCTGGTGCGTTAGAAAGAGTGAAAGTCCCAGATGAGAGGCTTTGCCGGTGTTGGGTGTATGCATTGCCCGAACTTAGTTCGCGCTTTCTTCTCTGTTTTAAACTCCCAAGCTTAATTAGAGCAACGGGCTTCGATGGCGACAGTCCCCCGGTCATCAGGACACCATTGCTCGGTTATAGGGTGCACGAATAACAGAAAAAGTCGAATACTGTCCAAGGACCTATGTAAGCTTGCATGGAATCCGGCAAGGCAAATGCGGCTGCAATGTCTTTAAGCTCCATCGCTTTCCACATGACCCTGATCTCCGTCGGTTTGCCGGAGCTCAGGTTTGCCGGAGATAGTTTGCACTCAAACGAAAAGTAACTTGAATACTACGCGAAATACATTTTCAAAGGGGTATTTAGTAGCTTATCTTAAATACTTTTGTGGAGTATTCGGTACAACCCTGATTTTAACCTAGCCCCCCCCTCCCGATCACGCCGCTTCGAGGCGTTGTTGTGCCTGTATCATTGGGGGCGCGTTTGAACCCCTCCTCCTCCCCTCGTTCACGGCGCTTCGCGGCGACGTGGCGCGTGTGTATCACTGGGGCACCTGAATGAGCCGCCACAGACCGTCGCCGCGAAGCGGCGTGAAAGGGGGGAGGAAGGGGAGGGTGGTTAAAACGCGCCCCAGTGATTTACGCGCAACGCCCATTGCCGAGCCGGCGCTGCAAGCGCGCGTTGCTAAGTGTGACGACGCAGTATCCTATTCGAGGGGTAGCCAATCCGGCGCGAGCGGCGTTACCATGCAGCGTACCGCCTACATTTAAAAAATGGTGTATTCTTACACCCCTTGTCCCATATAAATTATAATACACCCCAAAACTTCAGTTCGGCGTACAGCTCACCGACGTCGATCTGATGGTACCAACTTTCATGAGAGGCTTGATAGCCGTGTGGTACAACTTATTAAAAGAGCTAATGTACGTGTTACTGACTACAAAAAAAAAATCGGTGTCTTCTTTCAGTGGTTTTTGATACATAATTTAGGTATCTAAAAAGTTATATCGCACCGTTATCAAGCCCCTCGTAAAATTTGGGGCCGTCTGTTCGACTCTAGGGCGCTGTACGTCGAAATAAAGTTCTAGGGTGTATTTTATGGAACAAAAGGGTGTAAAACGACACCCTATTTTTTTAGTGTGTACCATTTGCAAACACTCAGCGTGGCCACTTGGATTTTCGCGCTGACAGCGTCTGGGATGGGAACATAGCTTTTAAACGGGCCGGCCTAAAACCTGCTGCTTAAAACCATAATGAGTAATGTTTGTTTAAGAAAATGTTTCGCAAAAAATTGTTTATACAAGTTTTAACTCATTTTCCTAGAATATGAAAAATCACTGACAATGTTGAAAATGGTCTATAATTTACTAAATATTTTACTGCGGTTTTTATATAACGGTCTTACTACCGATATTTTCAGACCTTCCGGAATGTTCCCAGTCGTCAGACATCGGTTAACTGTAGCAAAAATGCCTACCTTTATAGCCTTGGAAAATTATACTGTATATTCCGAACACGAATTTAATTTATTCCGGGTACTTCTTTAATTTACATTAAAAGATATAGATAACGTTGTGCTCATTTATTACTGATAAACAGGCGGAATTCAGACAATCAATTTGGTCCGCCCATTCACCGTCTCTGTGCTGTATTATCCTCTGCCTTAAGGCATGTACTGCAATAATAAAACTGTTGTTGAAGGATTTCGCTAGTTCCGAATAGTTATGTAGGCCGTAAAGGTTCTTCTTGATCGGATCGCACATGTTATTTTTGCGTTTTCTCCAAACCCACTCATGCATAACATCCCAGGGTTTCCATGGGTTTCACTTAGAGCGAAGTTTCTCATGTAATTATTTTTCTTTCCAGTTTAACCAGAATGTCAGCTGTACTGTGTCCAGTACTCTTAGCTTATTCGCAGTGCACGAAATTCCCTTTTAAGAACAGAATCCCCAGGATTTTGTTCACATCGATGCTATAACCTATCCTTAGATGGCATCGGGCTCTAAATTATCCTCAGTAATCGAGACATTAACTAGTTTTCTTTAGTTCTACGTTCTTGGTAGACATTTTATATATTTTTCTAAATTTTACACAAATAAATTATAAGCGTTAACATGGCCGCCTTACAATAATGAATTCCCGTCACATATGCTTATTAGATTATCTATTTTTTTTATATCAAAGACCGTTTGAAATGTATTCTGGTTGGATATGTCATTTTTCGGGCTTTAACCCAATGTGCAAAGTGCTGTGAAGAAATTGTCTGCTACCTCCTGTATAATTAAAGCAAGAACTAAAATCACATTGCTAAATTTAGTTACGATGTGATCGATACATAACTTTGTGATTGTGCTTCCGTATTGCTATGCTCGCTCGCGTATTACATTCTCGAGAAAGAGGAGAGAGTGTCCAAGTAGTTCGAAACTCCATACTTAATTTCCTTTACAACATCTATATTAAAATCATCAGCCAGTATTAGGTGTGTGTTATTATCGAATTGGCGTAAAAAGACTGATGATTCATCACAAAACATCGTTTATATTTAAATTAAGTGACCAATAGATTGCGCGAACAATGTATGAGGTCGATGCTTTGTGAACAGAAATTGCGCAAACTTCTGCGGGATTAAAGGAAACATAATTATTTTGAGTCACACATCCATCGTTCACAAACACCATCAAACCTCCTCCCCTTCTTCCATCTCGGCACGCGAAGTAGAAATGAAATTCAAGTAAAACAAATTCTGCGCACCTCTTCGGTGTTAATTTCGCTTAATACCAGTACATCCAGTGAAGACGCTCCTTCGGACAATTAAAACCAATAGTTCGCCCCAGTGTTTATGTACACTTCTAACGTTAACATGCATCGAACAGGGTGTTATCTCGTCGCGATTGTTTTTTGTTAATAATAGGTGTGTGGAGCAAGCCTCCCAACCTTGGACGGATTCAAAAGTGTTCTTCGTTGCTACGTTATTTTAGTTAAATCCCTTTCACACTGGATGCAAGCAACACTGGTGTCTCCTTTCTGCCCAACAAAAATCTTGCCATTTTTCATACGCAAAAGCTTTTACAAAACCTTTTACTCTTACTTTAGCACATTCCCTAGTAGTCCACTGTAAAGTTTTGAGTGTTTTCGTGAGGTTCTCGTTGATGTAAATTTTTTCGCTCTGCAAAGTCACGCGTTTTGTCATTCATAGGTCCTTCATTCTTCTTTCTGCAAACCTCAGAAGAATTGGAGCTGTTTTTCCTTCCCTTGACCTGAGTCAGCGAGCAGCCTCAATGTCTTGTTGAACAAGTTCTGACAGCTCTAGTTTCTCGGCTACACAATTTCCAAAACATTTTTGTTGTCATAGTGTGCGATTCCATGAGTATTAATGTTCTTGTGCCGGGAGTGCTGCTCTATGTTGTCCACCGCTGTTTTTATGCTTCCAATTTGCAGATCCTGCTGGCTACCCTAGCTTCCAGTTCTCCCGTTCACTTTGTTAACTCTTTAATTGCAGCTGCAATTAAAGAGTTATCAACTGCAGTTGCTTCAACCGTTTTCAAAAGGTGGTTCAACTTATCATGATGACATTACCTTTTGTACTCCTAGTTGCAACAGATTTCTTTTTTATGCATAGAAGCCTGCTAAGATGCCCGTTAGTCGTTTGCTCCTGTCCCTATTTTGAGAAAATATTTTGTCGAGAGTTTTTTCGCTTCGGCCGCTCGAAGCTGTCAATATCGGATTGACGGGTACCATGCCGTCTGCATGTGTTACACAGCCTCACGTTAATTCTCTCAGGTGACATTGTCTTCATAGCATTTTTTTTTGTTATGACCAAGGACTTCGCAATATCATAGAGCGTTTTTGCATTCTGAGCACTTCATACTGATTGTCTCGGGTGGCAACGATTTCAGACCTGCAAGGCATTCGTGTTTATTCCGACATGTCGGACTTGTGCAATCTACGAACAAAGCTTAGCTTTTGTCTAGAAGCATTCTGCTGGGCTGCGATGTGTTGCTTTACGGCTGGCGCTTATGTAGGCGAGGAAGTTCCGCTCTTGGTGCCGCAGCAGATACTACGGCACCTGCGCAGTGGCCTGCCGAACGTGCACGTGCTGCGGCTGCCAATGACAGGGCAAGATTGCGTGCGCCTGGCACTGCTGTACGAAGGCAAAAGGCTGCGGCCGCGAGGCGTCAAGCTGGAATTTCCTCGCCTCGTGTCGTCTCCTAAGACAAGAAAGGCACAGCTTAGCTCTTGTCTAGAAGCATTATGTTGTCTGAATGACGACTGGTTTCACGGCTAAGAGAACCTACACGGTTGCTCTCCAGCAATTTTCGTCGTTAATGCGAGGTGAGGAAATCAAATAAAGAGGGTTGTCTTTTTATCTCCGTACTCTAAGGATGAAGAGAAGGGAACGGGGCCCAGTACTTGAGCGACCCACTTTTTTACTGTTCGACCTGGCCAGTCCGAATGTTTCATCGCTTCTTGTGAACAGTCTGCTTTGAATACACTAAATAGCGTCTACAAGCAGTGATGACGGTTTCATCTAGAAATGTGTCTATACTCGGAATGCAAGGCGGAATGCGACTATAGACGCAAAACAAGTGGTGGAGCTTCTATAACCATCGTGAGTGCAAGCGAAGTTAGCTGTTAGATTATTCAGATGGCAGAAAGTTGTGATGCGCGCGATACGAGATGGCCTCACCGTATTGCGTTTTTCTGCTGTTAATATTTAACGTTACGCGGAAGTCGGAGCCAGATTGCGTTTGAAAGTGGTTGATCCTCTCGCTGCAATACACGCGCAACTGGAGTGTAGTTACTAAAACAAGAGACGAGCATGGCCAACTTTCTGGGACAGGCCAGAACAAGACTCCGTAAGCCGCATCCTCCACGTAAGGTGAATGATGTCGATTGGGGCGCAAGCTCTGGTGAGTGCTGATGATACCGATTTTGTTGCAGGTAGTGCTGATGGTGCTGATTTTTTTTTTATGGCTCATAGGTAGTGCTGAGTTCCGGGTGCGTTTCGACTGCGTTATTACTGCTTTATGGTCGGGGAAATGCAGAGTCAATGCGGTTCTTCTAGTGGATGAGGCTGTATCCGCAGGAAAGCCGTGGGAACGCATATTCACCGCTTAAGTCAACGGTCCATGCCAGAAGAGAAAGTATGTGGTATGGAACGTGGTTATACGTACGCATTTGAAGCATTTGACCGCAGCGCCCTCTCGTCTATAAACGTTGAGCCGATGCATGCAAAGTTTAACGCGATTCTCGCCATGCATTTGACCGCAGCGCCCTCTCCTCTATGAGACGTTGAGCGGCTACATGCAACGTTTCATCCGCGGCATCCCCAGCTCTTGAAAGTCACTACATGCATCTCAGAGTCCTCCACTCGTCCCGTAAAGGCCGAGTGGTTAAGGCACGAGTGGACTAAGGCGATGGATTGTCCATTAGAATTCTCCCCGCACGGGTTCGAATCCTGTAGACTTTGCGCAAACATTTTTTTTTCTCTTTTTTTTGCGAAGACAGATGGGATGCAACCGACGTGAGCGCGGGACGCCGGACGGACGGACAAGGCTAGACCCTTGGAGTCAGTTCGCTCTAAAAATTTTTCAAGGAAATATCAAAATTCTAATTGATTTGCGTACGACGATACGCGGGCGATTAGCCAAGACTGAACAGAAGTCGATTATTTAGTGAAAGTAAATCATGATATTCAATACCGTAAATATATCTAGGAGCCATGGAAGAAAAAACCATCCACGTCCTAAAGTTTATTTACTGTTTCATGACATTTTATGACCGTCATCTAAAATGTTCCAGGAGAACATTGCGATGTTTGTTGTTGTTCAAGTTGAATCTCTAATTTTACTCGCATGCGCTGAGGCGTTGATGTCCGGAGAAAGTAGGGTATGGATGGAATGGGGAGTTTCATAGGCAGGTTCGTTGCAGTGACTCTTATACCGAGAAGCCTTATTAGAAGATTTTGCTTCATTGAGTGGTGAGAACAACGTTACCACAGTTTGCTCATCGTCACAAAAATATAAAGTAAGTAATCTGACCAAAGCCTTATTAACACATATGAAGCCAGGCCAGAGGTCAACTGGTCTAACGGCAGCGTATGCAGAGATGGTGGCTTCAATAAGCAGTATCGCGAACTTTGTGGTTGAATTTGGTGGAAGGTACCAACCTCGGTTTCCACGCCGACGCCCTTTTCATTTCTCTAACAGAATAAAACCTTTGACCATGTTACCTATTTTTTACCACTGAGTCAACTTCCGGTCACAAGTCGGACAATGCAATAGCGAGACAAGAAAAAAGAGTCGACTGCAACCTGAGTGCTCAAACTCATGAAGCGGGCATGACCTCGGAAGGTCCCTAACAGGGAATTAGATTTCAACTTCCAGAGGCAGGGATGCGATACATACCGATCGAAATCCGCTTGGTATGCAGGACGAAAGTAGTTATTCCGGCGATCCTTACCACTAGCGTAATCATACATCTTCTGCGAGGAAGGAACCAATGAAAAAAATTGAAAGGGAATAAGATTCTTGCGAGGCTGCATGTCTGGTAGAGCGGACTGAACGCCGTTCATTGAAGAAACT
>JAZHYW010006821.1:0-131047 GCA_037355805.1 Ixodes ricinus
GTTAGCCGGAGTGTTTAATGGGGCGCCACAAACCCCAAAACACCACTCATAAAGCGATATCTCTAACGGATGGCCGTATTTTTGTAAAATAAGGATGCGATTAAGTGAGAATCGCGACGTCGCATTTCCTGCAGAAGAGTTGAGGAGGGGGAAACGGCCTTGATTCCTTCCCTTTTCGCGTCCTTCCCTTTTCGAGTCAAAGCAAGAATAGGAGGAAACGAGAATCGCGACGTCACGGGCCTTTTTGGCCATTGTTCAAGCACGCTCTTCTTTCACAATTACATGACCATCCGTTAGAGATATCGCTTTATGGGTGCTGCTTTCGGATTTGTAGTGTCCTGCCTAGCGCTTCTGCGTTGTTTTCTGAAATCAAAATTTTGCTCCAGCATCCCTTTAAAGGATGTACACCTAACAATTATATTTGGCAGATATTGAACAAGAAATTATCTTATACAAATAATTTCAATTTTTTTAGTTGTAATAGACCGATTTCACGGGCCAGCTTGGCTAAGCCACTGCTGCCGCAATGCATCGAGGGAACTTGCATCTTTCTGCATGTGCCCCGACATCGCTGCAGCTCTGCTCGTGCAAAGCACGAGACGGCACGAGATGTCTCAAGCACTACCGCCTGCCTCTTGTGAACTAAAGTTATGGCGGCTTCACACATGCACCGAACGCTAGGTGAGATCGGTCTATTCCACTAACGATTAAAAAAAAAACATACCAACAGGGTCCTACCAATCTTTCATGAGTCGTGATTGTTTCAAAAAGCAACATGTCCTCTATACTCTGTTTCATTATAGTAAGTTACAGCTCAAGAAGATAGGGCAAGGGAAAGGAAGGCCAGGGAGGAGGAAGCAGACGGAATGCTGGAGAGGAAAGAGCAGACGGAATGCTAGAGAGGAGAGGAGGAAACTTCCTCTCTTCTCCAGCATCTCGTCTGCTTCCTCCTCCCGGCCTTCCTTTCCCTCGCCTTACCTTCTTGAGTTGTAACAGACTATAGTTACGTGGAGTACAGACGAAGGCAACGCCAGACGAGGGGAGAAAGCCCAAGCACAAGGAAGGAGAGAAACCTACTCTCCTCTCTAATGTTCCTAGTGCTCTCCCTTTCTCCCCTTGCCCTCTTCTCCTGTCCCACCTTCCTAGTGCTTGCCCTTTTTCTTTGCCTGGCGTTGCTTCGCCTACACTGCACACAACTAGCGACGCGAACTATTAGAATTAGCATTGTGTGCGACCAAAAGTGTCCCTGGGGTGGAGGTTTGCGATTCGCCGAACCATAGCTTCCTGCATACTGGTAATGCTTACCCTATCGCCGGTTAACAGGGAGGTAGAGGCAAATATTGTCAATCAGGACAAGGCAAATTTTGTTTGTGACATCACGGACGGAAACCAAGAAAGGGCACCACCGAAACATCTCGGAGCTAATTGAAGTGGAGCATAAATAGCTCTGATGACTGCCCGGTCCAGTTCTCTAGCTGTGCAAGGGCCACTAGTTCTCTCACTCAAACTGTGCTTTGGAGCTCTTCATCCTGGTACTTGGGCCACAAGTTGTGCTAGCAGGCTTGCAGCACCAGCTGAAGGAGTTGAAGGCCCACTTCTGAAAATACAAAGCATAAAGGAAGCCATCACTTGGAACAACAAAAAAGAATAAAATCATACAAATAATTAGAGTAGAGCTTTAAAGATTCATCTCAACCACCCAGGTATTGTGAAGACAGATGGACCTTGCAGAACAGTAAGCCTAAAGCGCTGTTCACACATATGCAACCGAGTTAGACCGAGAGAGACCAGACCGGTCTTAGGACCAGTTCCGCTGCAGCGCACCCAGTCCTAACACGTCGTAAGAGGCTTAAAAACCAATCTGGTCTCTCCCAGTCTTACTCGGTTGCGTATGTGTGAACGGCGCCTCAGTCACATTGCAGGCACCTCGGTCTGGTTTACAACCTGATAACTCGGGATCAAAGGACAAAAACTTGCAACAAAGCCAAGTTACAATTAGTGGCCCATAAGACAATAACCTCTAAATATTTAGAATGCATTGACAAAGAAGATGAGCACGGCCATGACAACCTGCTCGACTCACAATACCAAGTTAAGTGTCAGTCAACCAGACAATGGTCTTATGCCCTTGAAAACTGTGGCTCGGACAAAGACTACCACCAAAAAGATACCCCGTCACCATGCTAAACCCTGCTCTACAAACGGAAGTGTGAAGAGGAACCTAGAAGGGCCACATGAAAGCACTTGCCTCTCAAACCTTAGCTCCACCACAGAAGATGGTCTACTTGCTTTGATAGAAAGGACGTAGCCTTGCAGCTATTATTTCAACTATCCGCTCACGTGATGGTATACCAAACATCTATATCAGATCGAAGACATAGTTTGATGGTCAAGTTGACTGACTGATTACGGAGCAAATTGCACGGAACAGAGGAGCCTGCTTTAATCTGTTAGTCAGCAATTGTGTGTTAAAAAATTAAAAGGCACTTAACCACTTTCTTTGATAGTCTATTTATGGTAATAACTCATCTATCACTACTATCACTACTTAAATCGGCATCAGAAATCGATTCCTCGGGAACTACTGCAGACACGCCCAGATTTATGACCGTAAATAAACTATCGCAGACAGTGGTTTAGTGCCCCTTAAGAAAAAAGGAAGACATGTCCTTCTAATACAATGCCTGTATGTGTAGCGAGCTTCAAAGAAACTGCTGGTGCAGCTAAAAGGCTTTTGATCGCCTTGTGAATGTGCATAATGGTGCATTTGCACAAAAGATCATTAACTTTGGAGACAACCGAGTATGTCGTAGAGCTGCGAAAAGGAAAAAACGAGAAGGAGGAGGTAGTGCAGAAAATCCAAGCGAGCATTCGCACAACTGAGTCGGAGTTGCCGGAGTCTTTTCTTTTTCGAGCGTGCTGGCGACCTTCGGAAACTCATCAAACAAAAAGAAAAGATATTTTTTTTTAAAAGGTGCCCTAAAAGCGCATTTTTAGGGGGGGGGGGAATGCAGCTGTTAACTGCATTCCCCCCGCCCTCCCCCCTAAAATTCTCCTCGGCTCCCCACAAGCCCGGAGGATTTGCGAACATCTGTGACACGGAGCACGTGACCTCAAAGCTCGATGACGTTTAATCCTCTGCTTGGGGAGAAACTTTGTCATGCGAATACTCTATTAAGAACTCGCATAAGGATGTTGGTCTGAACTCGTGAGTTTTGATTGATCCTGCTTTGACTGCTCAAAACTGATTTAGTTTTAACAACAGAAATTAACTGAACTGAAACGTTTGTAATGGCTGTTTCACAAACTTGTGACTGCTTGTGACCGGAGAGGAAAAACAGATTTTAATCTCTTGCGACTGCTTAGAATTGGTAGTGCCAATGCGCAGTCATGGCCAATTCGTCTGGGCCCGCATCGCACCGGTGCAGTGTGGTTCGTGGTACACGGACGGCTAGAGGGGAGAAAGGAGCTTCCTTCTCTCCTTGCCAGCCTTTCGTGTACTGAAGTGGAAAGAGCTTACTGCACTGGATGGGTGCGGTGTGCCCCAGACGAATAGGCCATTAGTAAGAAGTTTCACGAGGCTTAAAATCGGTTTTGTGAGCCTTACTCTGGAAAAGAAAGGATGTAGATGCGCACGCCCTGGCGAGTGAGATTGTTTCCAACTGCTCACAGGACACCACCGCATCTCGCCACGAGAGACCGCCCCAACCACAACCGAACCCTGAGGCTGAGAGTCTCTAGCACAAGCACGGAGGTAGGTGCTGCTCGCTCTGCGGTACCAGTGCCTGTAAAGTTCCTATAAAGGCTCCCTACGGGAGCCAGAGTTGCGTGTTCATCCCCGTAGTGCCGTCATTCCTGCACGGCATGCTGATCCTGCTCCTAACGTGACCGAATTCGGTGAATATCGGTGCCACACGTTCAAGGCGCGTTCAAAAGCAGGGGAACATACGCCGGGGCGCCGGGCGACGTTTACTTTCCTGCACGGCATTTGAGTCTGCTCCTCACGTGATCGGATCTCGGCGAATAGCAACGCGGCGGCTTGTGGAAAACAGACGCGCAACTCTGGCTCCCGTAGGGAGCCTATACAGGAACTCTAAGTGCCCGGAGCTTTCAGCACCACCTGTGCTTGCTATGGAGACTTTAAAAGCTCCTTCCAACATGCAAGTCGTGAATCACAGGGCCTACACGGGGGCCGCCCCTACCAAGCAGCTCAGCTATATTCAGCTCACTTATGGCAATAAAAGCTTGTGTTGGTTCTCAGGAGATAAATGCGGGCAACACCCAGAACCACGTCCAATATTGCTGCCCGCCGATAAGAATGACCGCCACCTAATTCTCAGCAGTTCACCCGCTCCCACAATGAGCACCTTCCTACAGTTCTCTGTATGAATGCACATTCACCGTCTTAATCCACCACTGTCTAGAGCAGGGGTCTCAAATTTATTTGAGTGTGGGAGCCAGATAGCGAACACCCCCAAAGGAAGAGGGCCAACAGAGGCGGGGGGGGGGGGGGACAACATTTTGCTATTTTGGGGCAAAAAAAAAACAAACAAGCAGCACTGATGTTTCACGGTGCAAAGCAACTGACTGTTTCAGTGACCCCTTAGAGATTTTTTAGACAGAGAACCTTATGCTTTCTGCTTTTTGTAAGCTGATCGTTTTGCCCTCTTTGGTTCTTGTTTGCATATACGACTACTGTGGGCCCACACTTTGTCATAAAAAGATTTAAAACACCACATCACAGTACTGGCAGTTTTCAATAGAACAAGAACTCACTAGGGTCAACAGGCATAAAAAAATATTTCATGCTGCCGTTTTTGCTTTTTGGACAATTTCTATAGCAGCATTATAAGAAAAATTTGTGTATTTTAAAGGTGCTGTCTGACAGCTAGAAGCCCCGGCTCATGGCTTTATCTTTGGCCGTTGCTCCTGCTGTGCAAGAGTTCACGCAGCCGAGGTGCCTCCATGAGCAAAAAGCTCGCACTTGTATACCCAGTAAGGGTATTGCCATCCCACTGGATGTACATAAGCCTGAGAAGCAAGTTTTTAAACAAAACAATACTCGGTCCAAAAAAAAAAGAAAGAAATAATAGTGCAAAATTTGTACACAGAGCAGAGCTCCTTTTCAATCAGAAATGAATTGACAATACAAAAAAAAATTCTTATAGCGCATGCGGCGCTGAAGTGCTGCGTCCCAGAATGTCGTCTTTGGGACCCCTGGGACCCTATGCTACAACACGGGACCAAGCGGAACCAAGGGACCAAGACAATGTTTTCTGCTGCGTAGGTCAGTGCCGCGCCACTGACAAATCGCAGCAGATAGTGTTGTCCTGGTTCCTAGGTCACACTTGGTCATGTCGTGTGGCATAGGGCCCCTGGTCTAGAGACTTGAGTGCAATGCAGTGCCCGAACGGTGTATGCTGTTTACATGAACGCATTGAATGCGATAATTGGAGTCGATGCATTCAGTGCTATAATGGGGGTGCCCGTTATGTCGTTGTACACATAGTTAATTGTACAGTCAAGAACAAAAGTTTCTGGACCACGGGGGCTGTACCGATATGCATTGCTGCGCCCTCTGCTGTCAAGACCGGCGCTTGGCGGATGCGCATCCTTCCATATTCGCAGGGATGCAGATTCTTCAGTTTCCGGCAGCCACGTAGCGATTCTCAATAACTTGCCACTTCAGAAGCATTCATGTCTAGCTGCGCCAAAGATTCGCACGAAGTAGCGCTGGCCTGGCAGGCAGCGCCTCTAAATCAGCCGGACGGCGGCACGCGCCACTTTTGCGGTAACACACTACGCCCGACTCCGACCTCAAGACTGATTTCTTTATTGACATTAAAAAACACATAAGCATTTTCTCCTGCTGGGTGACTTCTCCAAGCGAACGGTAAAATTACCGTTCACTGTAATTATTTGTTCCAGGCATCGCAGCATACTCGTAGAGGGATGCCACCAACTGAGGTCAAGGACGGAGTCTCCCACTTTTCTCTTATGCTGCTTTTACACTGGCATTCGAATCGCAAGTGCAAAGCGGGTTTGCCCGTTTTCGTCATCAAATCTACGTGAACTGCCTCGCAAATACGGTTCAACCACCAATGTGAATGAAGCATTACTGCCACCCATAAGGCTTCGGCCGTGCTACCGGCCTTTTGTGCTCAAGAATGCCTTTCAACAACCGGCAAACCATTTTATGTTTGAAAGGTCAAAGTAAACGATTATTCCACATCAGAAAGCTTGGATGACTCAGCTCCTGGTATTTTACAATATTCAGCAACATTCTCGGCGCGACATGGCCTTAATGTGTATGAGCCTTCTATTTTCGAGTGCACCTCACGGTAACACTGTCGCAAGGGTCGAAAGTGTTGTGTGATAATCAGTCATCATATTCTTCGTTATCGGGTAAAGAAAGTTACCAAAAAAAGCGGCATGCACCACTGCTACCGAGATCGGCGAATACTTCTTTCTCGCTGCAGCCAGCCAGGCCAGCCGGCGTGGCTTTTTAGCTTGGATCCCGTGCACAGCTTGGCGCGGATATTTCCGAAGCGGCAATACGGAGCACATTAAAGAGAATCGCACCGCGGCTGCCGAAAATGAAAGAATCGGCATCTATGCAAGTAGGGAAGGACACTCACGCACCAAGCGCCAGTCTCGACGTGCCATCAGAGAGCGTACGAAATGCACATCGGCCACCACTCCCGTGGTCCGGAAAATTTTGTCCCAGACTGAGCATAAATGAAGTTTTGACTCAACAGATCATTCTTGCATTCGTGACAATGTGCTGACGGGATTGGAATATAACAGCCCCCCCCCCCCCAATCAAAATCCTTGCTACGTGCCTAGCTGAGAACATGGCGGCGGCCAATCTTGTTTTATTGGCTACGGCGAAAAGTGGGCACAATCTCGGGTGTCCCTCCGTAATTTCCTTTTGAGAACAAACGCAAACTTTTCTTGCCATTGTAAGTAAGTTGAATATTGGCGACTCCAGCGAAATCAAGGCCGCGTAGCGGCAACATTGAGAAGCTCAGGAAAGGAGGTTGTTTCAACTCTGTCGTCTGCTATTGCTGCTTGGTTGTCGTAGGCAGCATAGAAACAAACATTGTTTCCTGTAATCATTTTTATGCTTCCGCCGTGTCATTCATACGCACTGACTAGAAGAAGGTTTCTAGCGTCGAAAAATCGCTTTGCTTTCATATGTAACACCGATCTTACGCTGTAGAGAAACATTTATGGTGGTCAGCATGCTGAACGACAAAAACGACCTCCTTTCATCTGCCATTTTGCCTGACCCCCATAGTTCGCTGGAGTCGTGAATAGCTGAGCTGCTTGGTGAGGGCGGCCCCCGCTGTGGCCCTGCGCATCGGAGGGAGTGCAGGAACGGCATTGGGAGCTCCGCAGAAAAAGTAGTTCTTACCTCAGCGCTGCTCCTGCTTGCACCGGAACCTCTCGTCCTTGTGGTCCAACCCTGATGGAAGTAGCGGTAGTGTCTTGAAAGCGGTTGGAAACAATCTTGCTCTCCATGGCGTGTGCAGTATTGTTCCTTCTGTTCTAGAGTGGCAAGGCCCAGAACTCTCAGCACTTTCTTGCATCCTGTAACTTCTTGCAGAGCATTAAAGACAGTGGTTAAGATCTTTATGCTCATCAGCAAGGCTTCCGCATGCGAAACACCGGCCAGAAAATGCGATTACAAGGTTCGGCTTGTGCCAGAAACGCAGGTTTAACTTTGAGATCTGACACAACATGGCCAGTGGTGTCACGAGGGTCAGCGGCACCCGGGGCAAAAGCCTGCCGCGACCCCCCTGCCCCACCTTCGATATCGCGTGGCCGCTGCAACCCCCCTCCCCCTGCTCTCGTGGCCCGCCGCGACCCCCCCGAGCGCTGCACCCGGGGCAGTCTGCACCCCCCCCCCTGTCCCCTTGTGACGCCACTGGTGAAATCCTAGCGTAGGACTTGATGTGCATTAACATGAATGTTGGCGCATCGGCTTAATTCTGAGAATAATTAAAGTCGACGCACTCAAGTCGCATTTATGTAAACGTGGCAAACCTGGACGAGATAAATGAGAATTGAAGGTAACAATACTAGGCAGGAGAGTGAGGGAGAGGAGGAAATGAGAGAGTGTGGGGACATCAGAATGCCGAGCTTTGGTTGGAATGATTGGTGAGTAGATCTAAACCTAGCTGCCATTGTCTTCATTGCACTCGTCGAACGACTTAGAATGCGGAACACCAGCATCTGGCGTTTTGCTCTTGCATCAGAATGTTTTTTTGTTTTTTTTTATTAAGGTGATGAGTGAAAGGCAGGGAGGTAAGCCTGGACTTTTGTCCTAGCTGGCTACTCTGCACAGGGGAAAGGATTAAGGGATGAAAAGGTGAGATGACGTGCTTAATGAATATGAGAAGAGAGAGGTGAAAGGATGATGGGTTGAATAGTTCAAAATGTCGGTCTCTGCCTACAAGGATTGCATCAACCGGGTGTCCTCGAGAAATCGTATCAGGGCTTTTGTGGCTTTCATTGAATGTTCCGTGGACTGCCACGAGTTCAACAGTGGAGACAAAGGCACCTGGCTTTAGGTCTACCCACAACTGATTCCAACCAGTGCTCAGCGTTCCGACGTCCTCACGCGCTCCTGTCTCTTCGTCTCTCTCAGTTGCTTGGGGCACGGACATACTGAAAAAATGAGACAGGCAAAGAAGGACAATGTTTCAAATTGTGCTCGTCCTTGTTTTCGCCTCCATCTCCGGTTTGCGTATATTGAATAAACTAGAAAAATCTCACTTTTGTCAATAATAAAAAAGAAGTATTTTTTCTAGGACCCTTAACCCTGTTCTTTGACGCTTTATTCTCGTTTTTAAATTTCTTAATTGCTATCATGACCTTAAAATAGGTAGTAAATAAGAAAATTTTAACTGGCAAGTGTTTTTTGGATATATCCGAAAACACTGAATCCTCCCGCTCGGCAACCAAACGATTTTTGTCCGTCACAAAAGTCAATATAAGTCACTTTGACAAACATTACCATCAATTTCTTTTTATTTCGTTCAACACGATTTCTTTTTTTTTTTTTTCAATACCATGGCTTAGGTGCACGGATGTGGTTTATTTCATTTTTCTTTTATACCTTTTCGAGCTCTTTCGAGGCGCGGAACCGTAATTTTATGCTAAAGCCAAAAGGCATTCACCGCAGTCAGTTAGGCAATGCGTCGTCCGTACATAGGTAAAAAAAAAGACCCTTCAATCTAGCAGAAAAAAAAAAAAGAAACTCCGCTACGCTGTGCAGCAAACCGTTCCAGGCCGCAGCATATTAGTAGCCCCTTCCCTTGGCAAATAGCACGCGCTCGCCGGGCGGAGATTTTCGGATTCTTGTGCCCCTTCCGAGATGCGAGCTGCCGCGGCCGCGGCTTCATATCAGTGAAGCCAGTGGAGAGCTCGCCGAGCGGCCGCGGCTTCATATCAGAGCTCGCGCTGCCACTTTAATGCATGCTCTGAAGCGCGCGCCCGTAGAGGTAGATTGCCTTTTTAAACGATGTACTAAAATTTAGCTCCAACCGGTCCGTGGGAAAGTGGCGAAGCGCATCGAGCGAGCCGCAGAAGTTCTCCGCGCGGCCTTTTTCGGAGGAGCTTGATCTGAAGTCATTCGCAACATTTCCGTTTCAACACCGCCGCTCAACCTCGAAGACGAGTCCGAGTCCCAAACGAGCGCTCGGTATCTGCCAGGGGAAGAGGCTATAGGTTCAAGCATAGTGTAGCAAGCCCACGGCAACATGCAGTGAACAAAGAAAAGAGTTCTGCTTACCGGCCGTTGAACTTTCCGCAGGCGTCCCGCTGCCAGCCTCCGGTCAATGATTAGACGCGACGTCGCGGCGTCTCCCGATACCATTTGACTCTTGAACACAGTACTAGTAAAATACACCCATAAAGAAAGTTGTTTTAAGGAAGAGATCAACGCGAAACTGCGCGAACGACGCAGCCACAGCCCGCCATCGACGGCCACCGCCAAACGAAAAGCTATGGACGGTAGTCAAAGGAAAATATAGATAGGTCGATTTTGGAGGCTAGCTAGCGCCACCTATCCCGTGCACCCTGTTTCGGTTTCGGTTTTAAAACCGAAAAAGATAAAATAATTCCTTTTTCGGATATCAATAATACTTAGACGCACTAAAATCATCGGAACCTTGATTTGAACGGTAGATTGTAGAGAATACTGTATCTCGTTTTATTACAAAATCTGTCTTCATTTTTTTTTTTGCAAGGTTCAACGAAAGGTGGACAAATTCGATATTTCAAAAACTACGCGTCGCAACAAAAAAAAAGGCTTATGTCGTTTTCGTCCTGGGCCAGGCGCCTATTTAGGAAAATTATAAAAGTTCAAGATAATTAGGTTGTTAATTATTATCGCGTAATTAACTTTTTTAATATTGTTTTAAGGGCATGGTTTGAATTAGAAAATTAGGAAACCGAAACTTAAAAACCCGTCGAATTTGTGCGGTTTTTCAGAAAGCCGTAAAATGCTTCGCGTGCCTTCTATCGTTCTGCAATTTGTTGGTTTAGTGTTTTTTGATGATGCTGAGCAATTTTCTAATTGCACCCTGTATATAAATATCGCCTACTTTAATTCACAGCATGACTGAAGTGGTTTGTGTGCCTAAATATTGTCCCTCTACTTGTCGATATTGTGCGCACATTCTTCTCCATATCGCAATAACAGTAAACGGCAAAATTGATGCGTTTTCCACTCATTGGAGATAACTCGCCAGTTGTCCTTGCCAGTACTTTGAGCATTTGACGGCTATGCGGAATGCGAACAGTTCGAAGGCAGTCTGCTTTACCAGCATGCCCCGACAAGCTGTCCCGCTTTGCGCATGCGCGTCTTCGTGGCAACCGCATGTCGGCTTCCTAGTCGGTACCTTTTAGTTTTCGTGGTTTGGTCAAGCCTCAAAATAACGATTCGGGGCAGTGGTTAGCAGTTCGAAAACAAACAAATGTTGGGGGACAACGAATGCAGGCCAGCATTTATTTTCCCCAAAATCTCACGCAAATGTCAACAAAAAAAATCACAATATCGCGTCTGTCGATGCCAGCTGCTTGGCAGATTTGGCGGAGTCGTACCAAGTGACCAGTGGCGTAGGCAGGAAATTTTTTCACGGGGTGTTTTTCTTCGCTCAAACCGTTCAAAAGTCATAAAACAATAGAAAAAGAATTTGCCCAAACATAATTTTGTTTACTATTTTTCTGTTTCTTGAAAGACAGAAATTCAACCTTGTTTGCCACATCTCGTTCGTCTAATATTTAAGAGGGGAAATTTAATGTTGAACAACGAAAGAACGCAATCATAAAATATAATAATTGGCTTTGAACAAAAGAGTCCAGACAGGCTCACAAAATATTCCGGTGCGTGCACTTCTCTGCGAAAACTCGGGTACCCAATGACTGAAAACTACGCAGGAGTACCAGAGAATAGCGAAGTTTAGAATACAATAAACATAAAAACTGCAATGCGCACTGGAGCAATGAGCAAGTGAAGCGTCACGCTCATTGTTCTTCCGCGGATCACATTTTTCAGAAATTATCGTTCTATAGTCATGTTTTGGGTTATTTCCGTTCTTCGTTGACGAGAAAGTGGAAGGGAAAAATACCAGTTTGTATCATTTTGTGGGGTCTAAACATTTAATGGAAGCCGCCGTCGGTCGATAGAAAGAAGCGAGAGGACTCTTTCGGGGCTGACTTGCATATTCTGGTGAATGTTCAAAAGCGCAACACCTTTAATGCGTGCACCATTAAGCTGGGACTAGAACGTACACCTCCGCCTTCAGCGCGAGCTTTCTGCTCCTGCTTAGACAAGTGCGATCGCGCAGGCACGCGCAACCAAAGCACAGCCGAAGCCAGCGAGCTCGCGCTGAAGGCGGAGCGTCTAGTCTCAGCTTAGAACGGCAAGCTCTCCGGGACGTTGAAGCTCTCAGGAATGACTTCAGTCTTCGGAGTCTCGAGAACGAACGTTCCACTTCAGCGCTCCTAACGAGCATGGTGGCCAGGATTTGCAGCAGGCTGTTTACATTAGGATACAAGGCCTTTGGGCAGATGCAAGTTGCCTGTACCGCCGAGACGCGCTAAGCGGTGCGGTCTTTCCACATCTGTGTCAAAACCAGTACTTCCCCAGGAAGTTTATTTAACGAAACGAATGCTCCGCACAGTCTGGAGATTCGCTCGAAACCGAGGCTTGCGACATAGAGACCGATGTCGTTAGCCACAACATCGCTTTCGCCCAGGGCGGACGATGCTGCCTGACGTGAATGTGCCGACTCTGTTGGAGACGTTGATGGCACGCTTGAAGTTGTAGGTCAATAATTATTCTTGAAAAAAGCGTCAAGCGACAGCTTTGGCTATTGAACTAATTTTTGAGAGTCTATATACGTAAAGGAACTTTCACGACTCACGTGTTCAACGCAAGATTATAGACATCACCCCCTGCAGCGATTAAAGAAGTAAACTAGGTACGCTTTGAAACCAAAAGAATTATGAGCATTCCAAAGTTGCTTCCACGGTGCATATGCTGCCGCCTTTTTTTTTTACGTTTTGGTTGATGTATTACTGAAACTAAAGGAGTACAGGCGAATAACCCCAAAAACAAATAAAAAAACAGGACGAAAAGAAAAAGAAAAGCTAAGCTGATTGTTATTTTGTCGTCCTGTTTGTAGGGTTGTAGGGTTTGCAAAGTCAGAGTATTGCTATTTTGAAATTTTGTTTCGCTGCCCTGATAGTGGCGTGGAGTCCTTGAGAATCAAAGAGTAGGGGAACTTTAGTCAAGCCGCCTGCATTTTCCGAGGCGAGGCCAGCGTCCTTCGAGGTCAGGATTTCGCGGCTTACGTGACGTCAGGAGCGGAGTAATTCGCACCTGCGAGCCTGAAGAAAAGCTTCGTTCCGAGCGCAGTGGACGCCACGAGCTATCCCAGCCTATCCAGCTCCGGGAGAAAATCGCGTGACCTTCCGGTTGGGTAGAGCGACACCGGGAGCTCAAGGTCACATGACACTCTCTCAACGCTGGATTGGCTGGGATGGCTCCTAGCGTCCGCTGCGCTCGGACTGAAGGTGAAACGGAGAGCCGGAGGTACCACGGTCGAGTTTGGCGAGAGCTCTTCGGAGAGCCGGAGCCGGACTTGTATTTCTCACGCTCACGCAGTCCACGGACAGTGTTGTCATCTTCGTTTTGCTTTGGAATGTTGTGGGTCCGGCCCCTCACCGTAGTGGGTTGTTGAACAGAAAGAGAAGCACAGAAAACTTTCAATGCCTTCACACAAAAAAAAAGAAGAAAAAAGAACTGGCAATAGAAAAGGGAAAGGGGAAAACCATGGAATTTCGGGAGTGTTTCGACCCTTGACCAGCGCGCTCCCACGAGCTGCCACTTTGCGCATGCGCATCTTCGTGGCAACCGCGTCGTAACAGTTGCGTCGTCTTTACACGTACCGTACGTCGGCTTCCCAGTTGGTACCTTTTGTTCTCGTGGTTTGGTCACGCTTCAAAACAACGATTCGGGGCAGTGGCTAGCAGTTCGAAAACAAACAAATGTTGGGGGATGACGAGTACAGACCAGCATTTATTTTGTCCAAAATCTCACACAAATGTGACAAAACACAAATCAAACCATCGCGTTTGTCGAAGCTAGCTGCTTGGCAGATTTGCCGGAGTCGTGCCCAGCGACTCTGGTGATTCCGCCGGAATGCTTTGATGAAATCGATATTCCACAGCGACCGCTTTCTGACAGAAGGCCAGTCTGTTATCATCATAGTAGGCTTTCACCACGCCGATTCAAGAAACTGACATCGAAGAGAGCGGACGAAGCCTAATTACGCAATGTACGCGTTTAAAATTGTAGCGCAATTCACAGAACCTTTACAAACAACGCAAAATTCAGTCCCACTTTCATCGCGTACCGCTACTATCGTTTACCCAGCCGAGACACTCCAGATGAATATTTCTGGTCGGCTAATGGTTCAAATGTTTCACTGGGTCCACCGTTCTCGTACATTCGATGGCGCTTGTTTCGATCGGAACGGCGGCCAATGCGTACGACTAGCACATAATAAAATATAGCACACACATTAGGTCATACTTAATTCTAATGAACTCTACCTTTGGCGCGTCATGGAGCTTCCCGCTTTTGCCGGCACCTCACCACCACCCCCGGCTGTTAGGCCTATGGGCCCGAGCTCGTTAGACAGATAAGCCTAACGGCGGTAGCACATCCTCGGAGCAGTCCACGTCCACGCGCACAATCGCCCAGTCGAGCGCACGAACGTTAAATATGCACACCAGCACGGGAAAACGTGGACAGCAGACGACACGCGGCAAGAACGGCAGGTTCAGATCGCAGAAATGAGCACCTCGAGCACCACACTGGCCCCAGCTGCCCCGAATTTCCGAATGGGGCGCTCGCGCGTGGGCTTCTGGGTAGTCAGCGTCGTCAGGCAGCGTTTTCCGCGCTCGTCAACGACGCGAATAGAGCATTCTAGGCGGCGGCATGCAATGTTCGCGCTCGTCGCTACGAGTGCACAGAAATTGAGAAAGCTGCCACGCGCCACCGAAGCTCCCACGCGCCACCGACCTGTACGCACCCGAACTCGAGTAAACCAAGAAAACACATCCGTGGATCGCGCCGTGTTTATTTACTTTTTTTCTGCTGTGGCCTGGAATCGAACAGAAATCTGACCCCGCCAGGTACGGACGCAGGTATTTCCAGAGAGGGGGAAAGGGGGGGGGGGGGTCAGCGTATCAGATGTTTTAGAACCCCCCCCCCCCTTTTTTTGTTTCCCCGCCCTAAATTTTTACTCATGCACAAATCAAGAAGGAGTCAGAACATCCGGACAGGCCCCCCTTAATCCGCCACTGAGCCCCGCCAACGGCTCGCTTATCCTTTTGAGATTACGTGAAAGCTTTTTCGAGAGGTCGTTGGCTGTGTTTTTCGTGAAAACCCAGGGAGATGCAGACGCGCGTTTTTCGGCCCTGTTCAGAGGGCGAATCCATTTCACGAAACTTGTTTCGCGAGTCAAGATGCGCCAAAAAAATGCGTCGTGTGAAAGGGCCTTAAAACAACACACAATGGTTGCACTACACTCGCGTCTGTCCGAAAAGAACTGGATTGTCTTCTGCTTCCCCATAGTATCCTCAACTTTGGGTATTCGCCAGGTTGAGCGAAAAGTTCGTATTTTGTGATTGGTTTTTCACAGGTGTAATATTTGGTGTTCGCCGGCGTCGGAATTTCGAACAAAAACCAGCCCCAAAACGTTTTGGACCCATTATAACGACCTCTCCCACGACGGGAAACCCGTTGGTGCCAGAGCCGGGACCGGGTGGGACGGGGGAAACGCCGGCTGCGTCAATGGCGGCCGATCTCCCGCAGACGGGTGGACGGATGGGAGGATTTTCAACTCCCATTTCGTCTTGCGGAGTGGTGTCATACTAGAACTCCAGTTTAAAATGGGAGTACAATCAGGTGATGTCGCTTTTATACCCCGTCCATTAGCGACCAGAGTAAAGTGGTGGTTTCTAGTTTTTATACTCCCATGTGCGGGAGTGAATGCTTTAGGCTTGGGAGTTTAATCGGCATCTCATTCTTTAAAACTCCCATCCGGGCTACTTCTCGTTTACAGGTGTTGGCGCGGCGTTTCGGTCAAATCATGCGATGTCGTGCAAACGGTGCCGCACCGTAGAGCTATTTGGTGACGACATCAAACTTTTTTGAGAATTCGTTCGAGGGATGACTGTGTGCTTCTTCAGAATGATGCGTCCTGCGTACTTTATTGGTGTGATGGCAAATCTTTTATTAATTAATTCTGAAAAAGAAAATCTAAGGCTTTGTCGTACAGTAGGAAGCGGGAACCTGCGTCATTTGTATCCGATTGACGGTAAGATTATTTTACGAGTGTCTCTTGTTCGTGATCTCGTTGTGCATTTTGATAGTCTCGCTATCGTTCAGCTACCACGTCAACCAGAATATTTGTACCACAGTTATATTGCTGGGTATGATAACTCGTATAATGCGACATTTTGTGGGCCAGGCTTGCTTGCTCCGCTTGTTTTGCTCACTTATAAGGTCTAAATTAGAATTTGGTTTGATAGTATGGAATTCTCTTAGTGCACAGGATGAAGCACTAATGGCGTCTGCTCAGAGACGCCTGGTACGCATAGAATAATAAAGATATTTTGGCAGAAGACAATTTTATAATGATGAACTTCTCCTTGCTAAATTACGGCTTCAAGTTTTATCCGCCAGAAGGCTGACATGTGATATAATATTTTTGCACAGAGTAATTCATAATGATATATATTCCAAATTTGTATGCTAAGGTAATTTTAATGTTCCAGGTCGTTTTAATATGAGTGCTTTTATCTTTTACACGCAGAACAACCTAATGTCATCGCCTTTATCTAGAATGCAGATGCGTGCGTCAATAATATCAATCAATTAATCATTTTTATTTACATCATCATCAGATAGTGATGTGGGCTGCAGAGGCAAAAAGTCAAAACAGTTTTGACTTGACAAGGCCTTTGCAGCCTTACAATTGGCATACGGTAGCAAACAACAGCAACCAGGGAAAAACGAGCAAACAGCGACAAGAAAAAAAGAAAACATTTATATACTCTATTTGCTGCTAGAGGAAGGCTTTGACCTTATACACAAAGAACGATAGAAACGACAGCATCTAGTGACTGGATGTATACAAGAAACAAAAATATATATAATATAAAAAACGGATGTATTTACAGCTCACAAAGACAATTTACTTTTTATTTGTGAAAACGAAGTTCTTGAATTTCGTTTAGATGTAGGTTTTCAAATTTTGACAAATTTTGTTTTTCAACTTTATTTAGGACCAACGGAAGACTATAGCTTAACATTTGAAACCCATAGTTCGTGCGCGATTTAATAGAATTTTCCAGCGCTCCCTTTCCCTAACGTCATAAGGTTTAGAAATCGTAGTTAAGTTTGAAATACAGGTAAAAAATGGTTCATTACATCGGAGGGTGGATCTATATCGTGTGAGGAGAGTATACTCATATGAATCCAGAATAGATGTTAGATTCAGCTCTTTAAATAAAGGAGGAGTGTGTGTGTCAAAAGACACACTTCGTATTATGCGAACAGCCTTTTTTTTTGAAGAATATGTAATTTAGTTAGGTTGGACAGGCTTGTAGTGCTCCACACCAAGCTACAGTAATTTAAAAGAGGTTCGAAAAGAGCTTTATATATAAGCAATTTTATACGACGAGGCAGTATATTTTTAAACTGGTAAAATTTTCCCAACACTTTTGAAAGTTTTTTTAGCTATATTGATAATATGATCATTCCAAGACCTGTGATTGTTATAAACTCCAAGCGTTTTCACATTTTGAACGAGTTCAATTTGAGAGAAGCCAAGAACAATATTAAAATTGGAACTAACATTTCTATTCTTAGGTCAGAAAAGGACCGCCTTACTTTTGCTCATATTAATTTCTAACGAATTTACTACACTATGCTATTTATTTCTTAGTGATGTATATAAGTTGCTTGAATAGATTTTTGTTATTTATATGAATTCATGGATGTATATTTTGGCATGAGGAATATGTGTATGATTATTTTTTTAACTTTTATATACTAGTGCCACATTACAGACTTCTGGTCGTTCATGGGCGCAATAAAATGACATGATAATGATGATGATGATGATGAGGATGATAAATATATAATACCGCAACCCTTGATGATTACTGACAATTCATTATTTTTATTCACCAATTGTATTATCTGACTCTCGATACAAAGATGTACGTTTGCTTATCATACAGTTATTGACGACTCCAGAAAAATCGGCGGCACCTAGCGGCTATAACAGAGGGCTGTGTGCGAGCGAATCAAATATTCACAGTGCGTGGCGCTATAAAGAAGCCGTGAGAGTAGGTCCGAAAACACATTTTGAGAAACGCCAATACCCTTGTTACATGGACCATGGTCGGACTGGATACGCGTTTTGTTTTTATCATACAGCCCGCTACCTCGCAGGAGAAAACATACGCATTTTTGTTCGTGTGGGCGCTGCCGCCCAACTATTCCCGTTGTCCCATCTTGCTGCTCAATGGGTTCTGTTTCCAGTGGCTCAGAAGTATTTTCATTGCGTCCCGAATAACAAGTCGACATTTGGGATAGCTTCTGGCGTGTTCTTTCTCCAGCTACCCCGCGATGAACTGCTAAGCACCGCCCGAAAGAAAGAAAATACCAATGGATAACGTTGTTGTGAGGGATAAATCTCTATCTACGGTTGTGTGCAGTAGGCACTCCAAACCTTGGGATTACGTAGCGGGATATTGTTTAAAGAATCTAGTCCCTGGAATCGTGCTTAAAATGTTTTATAAGTCTTCGAAGGACCTCTTGCCTGCGTACATGAAAGCTGGAATATAACCCGATCTTAAGCAGCCGGCATCTGCGCCGAAAAACAGAAAGTAAAAGGCAGATGTCTCGACTCCCCACGAGGCTTGTAAACAGACTGAGTAAGTTGAACCAAACGGCTCTTCAGCATGCGCTTCACAAACTTCCGTACCTACGGCCGCGCTGCGGCACAACTCCCGGCCATCTAGTGGCGCTTCCAGCAAACTATGTGTCAGTGTCGCCATTGCAACCATCGGTGCTGTCATGATTCACTAGACAGGCTGTAAGACAGTGAGGCCGTATCCAGTTCGGGCCTGCACGGGCACGATGACCGCTAGTTACGCTAAGCCACAGTTACCACACGATAGACGCTTTGCAGACACGCCACATTGCAGCCGCCATTGCTGACCTTCTCTTGCCTCACCGAGATACCGAGCCATTGAATCGGTCGTTAACGAGTCTCCACAAAGGCCAGTGCTGGAGAAGACACAGTTGAATCTAAAATGACAAGGACCTAACCTGCTACGTGGATAAAGTGACGTAAACGTAATAAGAGGAAACAAAAAACTGAAGGTCGGCCATTTACGGTGCCCATCGACAGCTGCTGCAAAGCGTACTCTTGGACAACAAAGCTATGGGCCTACGTGCGATTGCGTGTCTTGAGCGAACGCCCATCAAGGCTGTGCACGCGCACACTTCACTCCTTCTGAAAGAGCTGTCCGAGAGTATAGTGTAGTAAGCTAAGGCGGGGCATAATGACACAACAGTTTGCAAATCAATGCTGTTTTTTTTTATTAAGAATCAATCTTCAAAATAATTTAATCTTTAACTGTTTTCCATCAAATAAATTTATTCGAATTAAAATAAAACACCCCGCTTGATTTAACTAATGTATGAGCGAATCTTAGCTAAACCACCTGCATCTTTCCCACCGCACCTCCGCTCTTGCAAACATTTGTAAAAATTAAACAAAAAACTGAGGTTTAATTTTTGTTTCATGTCCGTAACTTTAAACATCAAGTAAAGGTCACCATTTTTATCTAAGAAAAGTTTGTGTCTTCTACTGGACTTCGCCAGTACGATTCCTTTATATGTGCAATATTTTCACAATTGAACTAATAAAACGTAGAGTATGAGTCCTGATGTGGCGAACGTGGTTAAGGTGATGATTGTGTGTTATTATTTACGTTCTTCTTAAAATGAAGCATTTCCATACGTAACACACCACCATTTTTTAGTGTCACGAAATCACTGGCGGTATTAAATTCTTTTGTGGTTGCAATTGGAAAAAACAACACTTATACGCAATATTTTTAGAAATTTTGTTTGTTAGGGAGATGCGTTGCCCTAATAATGCCATGCTTTGAGCGAATAGGTACTTTGAACTGTTTAGACGTTTAAGATATAATTTTTTCTATTTTGTATCAATAATAATAATAATATTAATAACCTAAATTTGAACTTCTTGAGTCACGGGTGAGTGGGCAAAAGGTAAACAGACTTTACCTGACAAGGCCCCCTCCCCACCCTCATAGATCGCACAGCAGAAAAAAAGGAAATGGTTATAACACAAACAGACCAACCGGTTGCAAGCATAGAAACATGTGATTAACACATGCACATTAAACACGGAAACATGTTTTACAATCAAGTTTCAACTTGGAATACACAGAAATATAACGGATGGCGTATGGCTAGACGCTTTTCACAAAACTACAAATACAAATAAAGAATACAAAATACATACCAATCATACACACATGCATTCATACACATATACAGAACTATTCAGAGGCGTCCAAAAGGTAGTTTTTGATGGTCTTTTTAAATCTAGGTAATGAGGTAGGAGATTTCAATAGTTCAACCACACAGGGGTGTCCATTTAAGATTTCTGGTTTTTGTAGGCTAAAGCTTGTGAGCCGTAGTTTGACCGCATTTTGGGTTTTTATGTAAGTTTCATTCCGCAGATCATATTGGGTAGTCTTAGTATGATAAGTTTCACAAAATTTATTTTGTTCATTGTTGTAGTAATAATACATTTCCATGGCTAGTTTTAGCATATACAGCATTTTTATATCCAAAATTTTATACTTTTTAAAGTATGGAGCTGAATGATCGGTGAAGTGAGCGCCTGAAATACAGCGAACTGCTTTTTTCTGTATGCCTAATAACCTATCTAGATTGGTTTTAGTGGTGGTTCCCCAGACTAATAAGCATTAATGTAGGTGCGATTGTATTAGACTGTAGTCATAACCGACATTGTAGCCAACTAGGGAGGATACCTTTTAGTTTGTACATGATGCCTGTGGATCGAGATATTTTAGAACGGACATGGTTTATATGCGTGGGTCCAGCTTAGTGTTTCTTCGAAGAAAACGCCTAGGAAGTTTAAGGAAGGTCACTCGCTTCAGTTCCATGTTTTTAAACGTTATTTTAAAATTACTACCTAGTTGCTTAAGTACCAGGTTTGAAAATAATGTATTTTGTTTTGTTAATGTTTAGTTCTAGTTGGTTGGAGTTAAGCCAGAGTTCAAGCTCGCGCAGCCATGCATTTGATGCTCCCTCGATTACACCTATATCTTTATCCGTAAAAAAACACATTAGTATCATCTGCGTAAAGTATAATGTCTGGAGTTTTAGGTATATTTATTATATCATTAATATAAATAAGAAACAGTAATGACCTTAGAATTGATCCTTGAGGTACGCCATACCTTATTTTTTCTTGCTCAGATTCAAGTTTAATATTTTTACATATTGTGACCTGTCAGATAAATAACTGCGAATTAGATCCCAAGTTATTCCCCTTATACCATAATATGATAACTTTAATAAAATAATGTCGTGTTTAATTGAATCAAACGCTTTGCGAAAGTCTAAGAAGATTCCTACAGTGTGTAGTTGATTTTCAAAACTAATTATCAGCTTATCCTTAATAAGTAACAATGCCTTTTCTGTGGACTTATTTTTCTGGAAACCGAATGGTTGTTTTACAATTATTTTCCTTTCTGTCAAGCAATTTGAAAGTCGAACATTTATAACCTGCTCTACGACTTTAGAAAATAAAGGCAGCACCGAAATCAATCTATCGTTATTTAGATTGTTATGTGGGCCCCGTTTATGTATTACACACACTCGGGCTAGTTTCATTTTTTTTTGAAAATATGCCAGTCAGTATATCAGTAAGGCAACAACCTTAAACGTTTCATTTGCCTCGCGTAGCAGGACGCCCCAAATATAAATAGATTTGTTCCAACAAGCTATCACCCTGCGGCAGGAAGGACCGTTTGTATATACATCAGCGTTTGAAGAAATTCAGCACAAATAACTTTTTCCTGACTTCTTTTAAGCGTCTCTGGTATGGTACAATTTCTTAAATATAAGCTACACTACAAACATTTCTTCTGTTTCAAACCTCTGCCCTAGCTGCCCTTCGAAGGTTCCGCAAGACATTGACCGCAAGATATAAAAGCAAAAGACACAGAAAAACACTTAGCCAGAAACGCAGATACGGACAATTGTAGACAAATAAAAGGAAAATGTAGGGAAGCAAGCTAGGATCGCCAAAACTTAAAATTGCTTCTCTTCAACGTTTTATCATTATGGTCTCGTTTTTTTTTCGCAAAACAAAATATTAAAGGGTTTGATACATATCAACTAAAGTGTTAAACACAAAACAATTTATTGCTCCCGAAATGAATTTCACTGCGAACCTGTGGAACAACCAGTTCGGTTGCTTACTTTTTTCACAAAACACTAGAACTTCGGTGCTGTCCGTGATTTGTCGGTTTTTATATCAAAGGCCGCAAACACAAAATGGTTTGGTTTTGCCGGAATCGGATCTTAAACAACAAAAAACAGAAAGCGAAGCCAAGCTCGCAGTATTTCATTTGTGAGGCTCAGGTTCCGATGGATGATCTTTATATTGTCGAGCAATTTATTTGCCGGTATTATCTGTTAGATACGAGCCACGATGAGACTTTTCTCACTCTTATTTTAAACATCGCAGCGTGCCTGTTTTATTTTGATAAAAAACAATAAAACGTTGCGGCGAAAGTAAGCCTCCAGTAAGCCCTTTATGGGCGTGCTACTCTTTCCGGAGCTTCTGACCCACGCCAATAAAGCGAGAAAAAATGAAAGATTGTTTCAGTTGGTTTGTTTCTGGTGTGATGAATTGGTTATTACTAGAAAAGAATAGCATAGATGTCAGCGTTTTGAGTTGGAGAAGTCATTGTAGCATTGTCCGAAAACTGAAATCATAGACGCATAAAAACGACTTTAATAACGACATTTGGCTTCGTTTTCATTGCTGTCTATGCGTTTATTTTTATATGTTTTCCACTCTGTAATGCGCTCAAGGTTTCTTAGCGTAGATAAATTAATAAGTATATAAATAAAGTTTCACGTTTGAATAATACATATATATAAAAATATCGCCACGTCATGCGTGTTTATTAAAGGGACACTGTTACCAATGATTCAAACTGAAAGCATATATCAGGACTGAAAGCAGTATGATTAACTTCATCATACCCGTAACCAAAACCCCTGCCTGCAGTTTTGAGGAACGCATTTAGAATTGCTGTTTTAGGAAAGAAAATCAAGTGGAAGTTTAGAAAAAATCGACACTAGAACGTTGACTTATGCAGGCGCGCCTATGTCTTGTCTGACCACACAAGGATAGGAGACCGAGGCTCCGATTAGAAACCGAAACTTAGAAACACATTTAAATCAATTAAGCTTTTTTTTTTTTTTGGGGGGGGGGGGGGGGATGCCGTAAAATGTTGCCCATCACTGGTATATTTCTAAAATTAGTTGATTTAGTGGTGTGCGGTAAAGCTTAGCAATTTCTCGATTGCTATCTTATGTTTACTGTCATTACTTAAGGCCCTGTCACACTGAGGCAACACGGTGACAACAGCAGCACAACAGTGTGTCCAACAGTCGGCAACTTGTTGCTCGCTACCCGTGTTGTCCGATAAACCTGTCGGATCATGGCAACAGCTGCACAACATGGACGAAAACGAAAATGTTGCCTCGGTATGACAACTTTCGGCAATAAAAACAGCAGCAACTTCTGTTGAACAACGTGTGTTGCCCTGATCGCTGGCTGAGCGACTTTCGGCCCTGCAACACGACAATACAGATAGCTTCCATGGCAGAGCTAGTTCCCTATCAATAACGTCTTACTCAAATAAAGGCTCGGAAAACGTTATTTAATAATAATTAAGGCTGACGTGCAGGTAAAATATTTTGATGAACGTTTTTACTGCGTAATTACGGAAAGCGATTGTTGAAATGGTCACAGCTACCGTCGTGAACATTCATACTGGTGTTGAAATTAGTACTCCTAAGAGACCAGCTCACAATACTGCTAGTGAAATAAAATGACAAGCCTACTCACCCGCTGATAAAGTATTATAAAATCAATCCAGGAAAGCAAAGATTAAAAAATCGAAGCATTGAAACGACCGCCCTGATTATGATTGTTGATGCTTGGAACTTGGAAAATGAAGCCACCAGACACTTGATATGTTTCAAAAATACCGGGACGTTTCGCGGAATGAAGCGATTAAACAGCACGTGGTTGGCAAATGGAGAGCGTTGAAAAATATTTATTACATCGAAAGTTACGAAGGCCTATCATGTCGATTTCGCAGTTCTTAAAAACTGTCAGTGGAGCTCTATACCGCACTGCAAAAGTCACTTCGGAGTGCCGCCGGTGCCTAAATCAATTTCACAGTAGAAATGGGAATTGCACAAAAGAAAGAACCGGATAGAGCACCTCATGCGGTGACATAAATCCCGAATATATATCAGCGATCTCGCTTTCCTCGGTTAGGGCTATCTGCTTTGTCAGCGAATGAAGAACATTTTGATGAAATAAAGGGTGGAAAATACTTTCCGTGTCGTAGTTTTCTAATCACACTCACTGATTGATGATGTTCCGTGGTAATTCCCAGCTCTTCGAACGCACTAGCACTTTGTAGAGTCCCATTTCCAGCGCCGCCGCGTCACACACAAACGAAGGTAAACAATCAAGATAGCAGAGTGTTCCCCGTGTTGTCCCCGCCGTCAGTGCGGTGAGACCGGGTGGTCGGACAACAAATCGGCCAACATGGTGGTCGGGCGGCAGCAATATGTTGCCCGACTGTTGCTGCCGCGATGCGACAGGGTCGCAAGCAACACAGTTTCCTCGTGTTACCGGAAAGAATTGTTGAACTGTTGCCTCAGTGTGCAGGGGCCTTTAGACAGGTAATTAGTAAGTTTTAGTGAATTATTTACCTAAATATTATGTTTTGGTAATTATCGACGTCCACCGTGGCGAGCTGTTTGTTTCCGAGAAATTTTTCTCTCTTTTCTCCACTACCCTATTTTTAGGTATTTTTGAAAGCGTTCGCTGAAACGCCCGACATATGAGTAGTTTATATATCTCGAGAAAATAAGGTTCTGCGCAGCGTCATACACAAGGGGAGGGGAAGGGGTAAATTGGCCGGCGCCATGCTTAGACGAATCCATCTAAACAAAAGATTGTCGAACGAACCAGTAGAAGCTCTGCCCCATCCTTTTTGGGTTTCCTCTTTGAGGCGTACCACGTAGAAACACAGGATAGGTCTGTGGGTCCGTAGACTGACGTGTTTTATCGGCATCTCGCTACCGCACTTTGACCGTCGACAAAATAAATGAACGAAAAGACAAAAAAAGGTCGGTGCGGTCGTATGAGACAGATTCCCGGGCAAAAGTGGGGATTCAACGCAGTATTCTGGGCTCTACGCCCCAAGCCATATGGGGCCAATTTAGGGAATGATAGCCCCGGAGGGGTGCCCTAAAGGACACCCATCGTGTACGTACCTGACTGCAGATTGTGCTTGGCCCTTAAATTAGAAACTTTTGGAACCTTCGTTGACTCGATATGATGAGGTAGTGGTGTGCTCTTTGTAATTTATGAATTAAGAGAAAATTGCAAGGTGAAAAAAACACATTGAACAATAATCAAATTATGGCCACCTAAGACATGGCACAATCTGCGCCCTCTACGCGTGTCGTATGCGGCTGTAAAAATCCACTTGGTTCGAGCTTTGACCCTTAGACGTCCCCAAGACTGGTGGAGAATTTTGCCAAAAAAGATAATCATCACTTAGTCATTCGTTTAGCAATCTATTAAAAACTCTTCACCGGTCTTACTTTTTTTTTAAGATTGCTCTTTCAAACAGGGCATTTAACAAAGCTTTCTTCATGTGTATATTTATTGATGCTGGTCTCTAAAAAGCAATGAAAAAACGAAACGATTATAAATGTAGTATAAACACACCGACATTTAGTGAGACACGTCAGCTACACCTGCGCTCTTAATATATGGTTCAATCAGAAGCCTCGGCAACGAATATGGCAATTGAGACGACAGCAAAGACAGAATTGCCGACAAAGCTGCGACCACCACGCACAGCAAAGAATCCAATGAATGAATGGACACATTCACCATTCCCAGAGCCGCATATGTAGAGAGTTTGGCCATTCGTTGGGAAGTATAGGAGACAAATGAGGAGGCCCCATTGGCCGAAAGCGGGCTGGGCGTGTTCCAGGGCGTCTTCAGAAATTCGAATTTGACCAACCAGAAGCCGGAAATACTACCCTGGTGGTGGTCGCGAGAAAACAAACCTGATAAGTACATCAGAGTAACTCTCGGTGACTGAAAATATGGTACACGTGATGTTTCAATCACGCTCATCCAAAATGATGGTGGAAGAGTGCGACTAGCGGAACGATCGACATAATCCTTACGCCAAGCGCCGAGGGCCGGGAATTTGCCGTCCGAGCGGTCACACCCTGTCCGAGCAAAACAGAGTTGAGCGGCGCATTCGTTTCTTACATCCTTCTGCATGATCATGATCGAAATATCACGTGCATTCTATTTTCAACCACGAAGAGTTACTACACTTCACTCTTACGCGCTTATTAAAGCCATACACGAACATAGACCTTTGATCAGAACTGTTTCCCGCTACCACCGCTAGGGGATTCTTTTCGGCTTTTGGTCGGTCAAGAGAGCATGCCAAGCCATCTTTCCGAGTATGGTGCGCGCCCTGGCTCTGCCCGCACCTCCCATTGACCGAACTCTCTAAATACACGGCTCTGACCATTCCCGCACCGGTAGTCTCGGTGGTCACGAAGAAACACTGCATGACCATGCTCTTCATTTGTAACGAGTGGGTCGGAAAGCACGTAAATCGCACATTGACTTTGTAAGTTCTATGTCACGCGGCAAATCAAGTGCGATTGTACAGGCGTCTCTGTTGTTTCTGTCCTTTTTATTTCCGTAAACATAACCGCATAAAAGACCTGAAGGAGCCTCTCAATATGATTCTTGGCAATCGTTACTTTCAGATGTGAAACCCAATACGCATATTTGCAGGAGGTAAGTTAGGAAACGTTTTGGTCATGGGCTGCCTTTTAAAGTATGTTTTCTTTCGTCCTCCCCTGCATATCCCATGGCAGGTTGACGACGAAGTGCAAACGATTCGGTAACCATGCCAAGATAGACAAGCACCTACTCCGAATTATACCAAGGCATACTCATCTCCACGAAGTAGGGAGTCAAAAATCACCCCGAATCCTGGAGAGATGCTCTTCTACCTCTGCGCCGGCTAAAGCCCGTTTCAGATGGTGAGGCTTCCCTCGGGTATTCGCAACTGCGACATCAGGTACCCCAGCTTCCACCACGCTCTCTAAACCGCATGGGGAACGCCGCAACTGCAAAATGGGAAGCATAATCGCACAACTGAAGCGGCCTGGAGGTGTATGCTCATCCCCGACCACAGTTACCGCATGTCAACGTTCTCCGTACTAGATAGCGAAGTTGTTGACGGATATTAATTAAAACGTGTTTCTGTTTACATCCTGAAAATACTCTTTAATGTCTTCTAAAGAACTCGAAATGATTGCTCTTTAAATGCAGCATCCCATGCGGCCTATACCTCAATGTTTAATTTCGATTTGAACAAACTTGTTTTTTCGTTTTTTAATTAGGAAGTGAGAGCTAGACGAGTTTAGTCTTCACCATGCATTTATCAGGCTCGCTGGACATTAAATGACGAGATAATCCTCAGGGTAAGTTGCCTAATTGGCTAATATATTTCTAATAACTTTTTTTAAATATTGGTTTATAGGTTATGTTAGACTAGCAGTATTGACGGCAATTCATTTTAGAGGTCAAAACAATTTGACCAGTTTGCCGAAATGTGATGAGTTTCTAGATATTCATCCATAAATATTCGCGTTTTTACCACGAAAAAACAACTGCCCCTTAAAAAGAGCGTTGAGAGCCCTACCCAGAATTAAGCTTGGAACATTGACTTCGTCGTTTCAATCATGTCGTCACTATTGTCGTTTGAAACATGTCGTAACTATCTCGGCAGCGTGACCTAATTTGATGGGTGGCCGACGACACAAGTGATGCGTGGCCTAAACAACAACGTGACTCTTTGAAGTCTCAATCTGGGCAAAGCTTAACGCGCTCTTTATTCGCGTAATTATAAAACCGGGCGAAAAAAAACGCAATAATTGATTGTGTAGTATCTTAAAAACCCTTTCATTTTATAAAGTTATGTAACATGGTCTGACCTTTAATGTTCATTGCCGTCAATACTACAAATCCGACATGACCCTTAACACCAATAATTAAAAACTTAAATAAACGATTTTAGTTATTTCATGAACATACCGTGACATTTATCCCTTGGTGTAATGACCGCCAAGCCTCATAAATGCAAGGTAAAAACAAACATCGTCTCGCTCTCACCCCTTATTTAAAAAACAAAGAAGTAATATGTTCGAATGAAGATTTACCACCCTGTAGAAGTTTGAATACCAACGTCGCTGACAGTGTTTTATTCATTTCAACATTTCGGTACCCACAGGGCCAAAGGCATTCCTTCTTGTCTTCGATGAAATCCAGAGAGTCAGCAAACAAGACATTTACTTTTCATCCCCACCACAAGCACCCGGGTTCACGGCGACCACACACATTATGCTTCCCCGCTGGCGAGCCCGAGCCACAAATGTCGCCCTATGCCAGCCAGCGTCGTTCTTTTCTTTTATAATACCATTTTTTTGCGTGACGGCAAGTCTGTTTGTTTACTTTCATCGTCGGCGAACCATGAAAACTACCCTGTCGTGACTAACCATTACGCCTGGCTCTAACGCCGTTTGCGCGAAAAGAGCTCCTGTGACTTTAACGGTTATTGAGGTGTGGTGCCCCAACACCAGCGGCAGCCAAATGGCGTTTGAGATGCGTTCAAATAAGCAGCGAGCAGTGCAACCACATTCCGCTGGCACGCACGGACAACCACAGCAGTCGTTAAACGGGAATGCGGAGTGCTCGTCATGCGTCGGGAGAGCGCCCGTCAAGTGCGATTCTCACCTCACGGCGTTGCGGCATTCCCGCTATTTTCAATTTCCACTGATGACTCTTCTGGAATCCCAAAACAATGGCCTGGACAAAACTGTTATGTCTCATATTTCGAGTCTCTCGGGTTTCGAATTGCAGATATTAAGGCGTTTCTTTTAACGCCATGATATAAATCTTTGGTAAAATTTCCCGCCGTGATTACCTATAACACGAGCGCATGAATGCCCTTAACTCGGGCAAAGCATTCCGAAAAAAAAAGTCTGCTTTGGAAATTGCAATAGTAACATTGCTACGATGAAGAGGGAGGAAAAAGCGAGACTTCCGAAGGTTCTCAAGCACAAACGTCCAGACCGTGGTTGTGTACCTTTAAGCTCTTCTTTCCCAGCATCTTGTATTTATTTTCCACTGAATGACAGAAAACTTTGATTCAACTTTATTTTGAGGCGTGTATAACGAGTAGCGTGAAACCACGCTCAAAATCATACGCGCAATATTAGAAGAATGAGATAAATAGAAATCTACGCGAGATACCTGAGCTACAGTCGTGACGAGAGTGGCGATGTCTTCCTGGCTACACCTCTGGTGGAACCAGAGTAACGCCTTTCTGTTCATTTTGCTACGAACTTCTCATTTGTAAAGAAAAGTCCTCATGCGCAAACATCTACAGAACGCTTGCGATGAAAGCCGTCTTGCGGAAAGCCGTGTTTTTTGGGCGAGACATAGTTTTCGTTATGCATTCGCAAATGTAGATCTTAGACTGCAGTCTAATGAGCGGGAAGCTTAAACTTACTTTCAGGCATTGTGTGTGTTCCACTTAGACACGCGTATACAAGCTGGCGAACGCGAGAACTCACGATGCGGCGCGCGCGCTTTCGGGGATCCCGGAGACGCAGGTAAGCGCATGCACGGTGTCGTTGACGCATTCGCGGTGAACAGCCGCCTCGTGTCGTGGCGACCGTCGCGTCTCCTACAAGAGCGATGGTTGGTTCACCCGCAACACATGAAGCTAAAAAGTTGATACCGTCGCGATACTCTCGTGCGCAAGCGGAGCACGTTCCCTTACTCTAGCACAACCTAAACGGCAGAGTCATGGTGATGCATTTTATGCGTCACCTACCGGAAGTCAGCGCGGTGCACGGAGTGGAGATCAGTGCGGCGTCAGGTTTCGGCTGGGACTCGCAAGGCACTCAGTGATGACACCAGTTCCGGCCGCATGCTGTTGCATGCACTTAAGTGTGCCGCCTACTGGCCTGCGATTAAGTTACGTAGTTCATCCGGCAAATCGACCTTGCCATCTAGGACCAATCTAAGAGTGTACTATCGGGGTAAAATGAAATGCGAACAGAGGAGCGTGGCTTGCCGTACAGGCTGCGCCACCTGGAAGTGAGCTTAGGGGCGAGGGCACGTGGCCTACTCCGATGTGTTCACGCCCTTCGCTCGGCACTCCCCAAGCTTCGGCAGTGCGCCTCTCAGTGCGCTGAAAGCTGTCACCGCTATCTTTGTCTGCTCGGCGCGTGGGCCGAGCTTCTTCGCACCGCACGCGCTGAGCCAGCAAAGATAGCGGTGATAGCTTTCAGCGCACTGAGAGGCGCTCTGCCGAAGCTTGGGGAGCGCCGAGCGAAGGGCGTGAACACATCGGAGTAGGCCACGCACCCTCGCCCCTAGGCTCACTTCCAGATGGCGCAGCCTGTACGGCAAGCCACGCGCTCCTCTGTTCGCATTTCATTTTTCCCCGATAGTACATACCTATACCTGTTTTCACCTCAAGAACCGTAGGAAAAAAAGTCCGGCTTCTCGCGGATGATTACTAATTTTCACCTTTAGGTGGAGATTTAAGATATATTTATTAGCATTTTGGAGTGGATACACGTTATCTTATCGAGGAGTACACGTTTCAAACGCCAAAAGCATCACCTGTGCCTCTGACAACCAAATCTGGCGAGAACTATTTCGTGCGGCGTATGAACAATGCGCAAAACTTACTCTTTTCTTGAGGTGAAAACGGGTATAGAAGGTTATAATGTGTAAAACGTCACGCCCTTATCCTCCCTATATGGAGCGGAGTATAACTGAAGTAGGCGTGGCCACGAAATGTCCGTCCAGTCTCTCGGTCGATGAGACGATCATTTGCCCTGTTTATTTGTCCCTGTGTCTTCTCTTTTACTAAGTTATCTTTTTAGAGCGCAGCTCTTAGGCGCCCGTTTCCGGCTTGAGCGGCGTCGCCGTCGCCGTCGGCGTAACCTCAAGGTAATTCCAAGGTCACGTGACCCTCAAGGTCATCCCATGGTCACGTGACCCCCATGGTCACGTGACCTTGGGATGACCTTGGGGGTCACCCTTGGGGTCACGTGGTCCCCCAGGTCACGTGACTCCCTAGTCACGTGACCCTCCGAGGTCACGTGATGACGATGACGATGCGGATGCCGATGACGTCATCAGTGACGTCACTGATGACGTCATCGGCATCCGCATCGTCATCGTCATCATCACTGATGACGTCATCAGTGACGTCACTGATGACGTCATCGGCATCCGCATCGTCATCGTCATCATCATTGATGACGTCATCAGTGACGTCACGTGACCCCCCCCCCGAGGTCACTTGCCCCCACCCCCCGTACCCTCCCCTCCTCCTCCTCAAGAGCTGCGCTCTAATGCGGCGTTACAGGGAGTTGTAAACGGCTTTCACTTTTTACCACAGCCTCTGGTCATTTTCATTATGATCAAGAAGCTAATTTTACGGACGCTGACATATAAATAGGTGGCAAACAACCTCGTTGTCAAATCATTGCCGTAAAAAACTCGGTTGTGTGCCCAATATTAACATGCCGGTGTTCACTGAATCGGTGCCTAACAGGTGAGCTTTAAAGCCCAACACAAGCCTGTCCAGTAGAAAGTCGGCGTGTGTCGGAGGCTACTGACGGCTTGCTGATAGCGTCGTCTGCAGCGAGTCGGCATATCGCGCACGGCTTCGGAAAGCGAGCGTATCGGGTGTCGTACGCACGAACGCTGAGAATGGCACAGGGTTGAGAAAGACCGCACAAGCCCTGCTTTCAGCACGGTTTCGTTTCTCTCCGTCGTGATGAGAATGCACGTTCGCTTCATAACTTATTTTGGTGCGCCTGTTGTATCGAAAGTCAGCCGCGATAGTGAGCGGACAAAGCAGGCCGCAGGCACGGAGCAGGCGTAACCTAAGCTCTAACGTATGCCCGACCGAGCGGCGAGTAGACGATGGGTGCTTGGATGAAGGCGCGTCGGTAAGTTAAGGCAGTCTGGGATTGAGTTATATTTCCGGCGTCGCTGGGCATGACGTCATGCCTTGTCCTGCCCTATTCAAACGTCGTTGAAGCAGGTTACACTCTGTTCTGTGGGTTGAATCGCGGAAACAATGACGTCCGCGCAATCGTATCACCTTTACATGCAAGTCGAACAAAACGTTACTTTGTGCCTACTTTCTTTCTTCTACCGAGAATCTATAGATATACAGGGAATGTCTTTAAGATTTCCATATGTGTTCGAAAAAATCTGCGAAAGCTACACGAATCGCGGTTGGTGCCGGTCACTTATAGGCTCATGGAGATAAATTGTATGGGGCAAATTTTTCACGATAAATGAGAGACCTATCTAATATGTGTTAATTAACCTTTAATTAAAAATAAAGATACATTTCAAATAAGAAACTTGCTTGATAGTTATAAAAATACAGAATAAATTTGTTTAAGCAAACAAATATACTGCGACCGGGAAGCGCGATAGTGCGCAAAAGTTGCAACTCTACCAACGGGCGCAAATGCTCGCGATGCGAAAGCGCAAACGGATAAGAGACGGAAAAGCCAGGCGGGCGTGTGTCCACTCCATCGCCCTTGCGCCTGTTAAACGAGTGATGACTTTAGCGCATCATCGTACTTCACACGCTTATTATGTGCTTTTTGATGCCGCTCAGCGAGCTTTTAATTGGAACCACATTTTTATCCTTCGTGACTAAAGAGTTAACTAACAAATCCTATTAAATTAACTGACTTACTCGAGCGATTATTCTCCTATATTACGTCTCCTTGGTTGCATCACTCACCTTTAATAACCTCATTAGAGTAGCTTTCAAGGCTTTTTCAAGACAAACATGTAAAGCTTTAAAAACAAAAGACACGTCATCCGATCGAAAACAAAGAGTGTAAACTCACAAATGCGCACAGTGTATCCAGTATATGCAGGTAATTTTCTAATTGACGTTGAATACCACCGATTATTAACTTTTCAGCCCTCTTTTATAGACTCGCGTTCTCCGAGGGGACAGCGAAACAAAAAAAAAGCAGTTTTGACATTTTTTGTTGAATCTGCATTTGTTTTCTGCTTTTCGAGTTCACTAGAATATCGGAAAAGTATATAAACCAGGTGGTAACTGTTTACAGCGACTGAGCATTGACCCGTAAAGAGGTAATTTTGAACGGACTCTATTCTAAGCAGTACATTATGCTTTTAGACTTCAGATATTATTATAAGCAATGGGGCCCTAATCTACACAGCGGGACCAAGATTGACCGAGGCACCGGGACGTTGGCCGCCTGCTGCGATTGGTCGGCGCTTCGGAGCGGGTCAATCGCAGCGGGCGGCAGTGTTGCTTGATCCCGCCGTGTAGATTAAGGCCCCAGGAGGAACTCAATATAAATTGCGCAAAAAGTCAACAAGAAAAAAAGAATGCATGAAACAAAAAAATAAAAAAAATATCATAAAATGTTTATTGTAGGCGCCCAAGAATTGATGGGTGTAAACTTTTTCTTCGAATATCTTTATTTGATAAATTCGCGCAGTAGCGGCCGAAGCGCCGGGTAAATTTGAATGGTCGATTACGTCGCTCCTACTCGAGCGACTGTAGTTACTGCACACTTGAGAAAGGCAAAGCGTGGCTTTTAATATTCACGCTTTTTGGTGGGTGATTCGTTATTCGGCGCTTCTGTCGCCTTATGGCTCAATTTCGCTGGCTGAGGAGAAACAATTACATGTTGCCTGAGACTCACATTCCCACGCGTTGTTTAAAAGGACACTGCAAAAGAAAAGAAAAACTCTTTTTTTTAACAAGTATATTTGGTTAATTTTTTTAAATATTTTTTTCACAAAAGCAATTTTTTTTAGCGGAACATTTACGCCGTTAGTCGCTATTTAGGTACAGAAGGTGGGGTCGCAGTCCGCTAAGCCCTACCCCGTGCTTCCAAGGTGTTTACATCTCTCATTGGCTGGAGAGATGGTTGACGTGAAAAAGGTTCGTTGTAAATGTGTATCTCGGAGCCGTAATGGTATCTTTTTGGAATTTTTTTATATGTTGGAGAAGCAAATAATTGCGATAGAGTGATTATAGGTTTCAAGTGTATATTGAGATTGCTTCTCCCGCTTTGGTATGAAACATTAACAAACAAGGCTACCGGCGTCTGAGGAGTGAACAACAAGCGAAGCTCGTTGAGCTCGGTGATTTTTATGAGAGCGAGTGGTTTTGAGTTTACAGAGGTATTTAGAGGAAGATCTCTTCAAACGACGTCGTTTGCAACAAGCAACTGCCGCAAGTACGCCCCTTCAGAATTCGCTGGACAGATGCTTGTTCTCGTAGCGGGACTGGGCTCAGCCTAACGTCCCTTGTCAACTGTTTTGATCGCCCTGGCTTGATTTCTTCCTTTGCGCGTGTTGATTATGAATAAGGATGTCGGCTCCCGTAAAAGCTGCCCCGCTGCTTCATGAACTGTGCAACCGTCGTGATTGCGTCCATGGTTTCAATACCGAGAAGAAGAGTTTGCCAGTCATTTGGTTGGAGCCAATCGGGCGTTCCGCTCCCATCAAGTTTGTCTATGCATGTTCCCGTCATTCCGCCTCGAAAGGCAAGTTTTAAGTTTTGCAGCGCACCCGGTCTACGAAAACGAATATATTTACGTCGCGTTTTAATTGTTGCTTCATGACGCTCCCCCACTTTGCTCATAGGTGCCATGTGAAAACAAATACCAAGGACAATAAGCTAGAAAGACCGCATATTTATTTTGTTGATTTCTTTAGTTCTCTCTGTCACTAATTACGTACATCGATAGACGCTGACAGCCGCTTGTGTTGAACCGTGACTCGTGAATGATGAAACGCTAGAACGCCGCTTTCACTTTCGCGTCTTCTGAGCGTTGCAGAAGTTTCTCAGACGGCGGATGAAAAGCAGACGGACGGAGGCGAAAACGGACGCCGACGCTATGCTTTCGTGTACGCGTCTCACGGCATTGCAGACGACGATAGATGGTGCTGAAATAGCAGACGATGCCGGAGGCTGCCGCTCGTCTGCTCGCACGACTAGCAAGCGGTGTTAGACCTCCAAACTTCACGCACCGGATGACGCGAAAGGGAGACTTATCGCTTGTTAGCCTGCTCGGTTGAGCAGGCTAACAAGCCAGTCCAATAGTAATGGGCGGCGCTTAGAGCGGGCTATGACCTCCACCTAAATTGTGTGTGATGGCGTAAATATTGCGCTTTCTTTTCTGTGGGAAAAGGATTTGAGGAATATGTGCCCCATCTATGTTCTCTAAAAAAATCCGTTGTTTCCTTTCAGTGCCATTTTATGCTGTGACTCTATTAATATTAATAATACAATATTAATAATAATTAATATTAATGTGTACCAGTGCGGTTTTGCAAATTGATATGAAATGTATAAGGTGTTAAGATATGTATATAATATTGCATGATATAAAACTGACGTTCCATTCCTGTAAAGCGCCCAGAAGGGCGCACAGTATTAACAAATAAATAAATAAATAAATAAGTGTTTATTTTGCTTCGTATCACAAAACGACAGCATTGGTCTTCTGAGTGTTCCAAACTGCGCTGACATCGATCACAATATCATTATTAAAGCTCGAACAACAAATTAACGTTAGAGAAACAAAACTCAAACAGATACAAGACACGCATTGGCATTACTCAGAAAGAAAAGATCCACTTAGGCATGTCTAACTTAAAATCACCAAAAAAACACGTAAACGTATCACAGTTATCCTGTTGTACATTTTTATAATCAATTTCAATTCTTGTTAACTGGGGCATAGAGGACATGCATTTAGGATGAAAAAGTACCGTTGGGAACGTTAGACGCTCCATTAATCCCTTCGCAATAAATATTTAATCGATGAATCGGACTCGTTCATTTTCCTGCTTGTTTTTTAAAAAGTCAATATTATTATTTTTGCCTGTGCGGAATATAATAAACGGAGCAGTAAACAATTTTGATTTTTAATTAACCTTAAACATTTTTACCTAAGGTTCGGCCTCATACAGGTGTTCTCGTACACATCTACGTGTTAAAACATTTAATGTTACCTTTCATTTGGTTCTTGAATATTTACCGATTAACCAGTTAAAACAATTAATCGGAATTCAAGCATTGATCGATAAATCAGTAGGTTGATCGATCCATTTCCAAGCCCTAATTAAAAGGTTAAAAAGCTCCGGCTGACACGAGATGGGGTACAAAAATCTATCGACCCGTAATAAATAAGTTACTTCACGAACAACTTAATTTAAAAAAAAGTACCTGAATATCATCCGTACGGCTAACCTAGCCGACATAAATCGGCGTAGTAAAGTTTTGTAATAGTTCAAACATTTCCTTCCAATGAAACTGACATAAACTATTTTAAGTATTCGTATTTTCTACATTGGTTCTAGTAGAATGGATTCGTGATATGGTAAAGTAACTCGGAATGATAGAGCCGATTTCCGGCCGTGATCGAACTAAATATTTATGCAGATGCAATATACAGAAAGATGGTAAAAATTGGTGACAGAGTTATTAATTCACGCCCAATGTCCTTAATGTTGCAGTCACAATGACAGAATCATGGTTACTAAAAGAAAGGAGCTGTTAATATAAATGTCAAGACCCAATAAAAAGAAAACGAAAAACATGGGAATCAGGACGCCTCCCACATTTTGAAAAAAGAAAGGTGACTGCGCGCTTTTCAGAAAATACAACAAATTAAAAACTGAACATTTTTACCAGAGACTGGAGCAGACGGGGGAAACTATTTATTACAGTTGAAGCGAAAGCAACAGGAACAGACAGCGTCTCTAACTCAGCTAATGATTTTATTCAACCAGCCTCATATAGACACGACTACAACCGCCACAAAGCCACAGAACATCTTGTTTTTCAATGTCGTACGTACAACCCTCACATTATCACAAAAGAAACCTCCACCAGCTCGCCTGTGCAGTGACCGTAATTTCTTTCAAGCCATGTGGTTTTGTTATAAGCAATTTATCGAGCACCATTTCAGAACACGTTCTTTCTCGTCTTGAAGTTGGTAACTATCAGATAGTGAATTCACACCTAAAGAAATCTTAATGTCATCCGCGAACAGAAGACTCTTTGCATCGGTCACAAAAAGAACAATTGTTTTTCCACAGAAGAAACAAAATCGATCAGGGGATTGAGCACCGAGGCACTCCGGATCTTGAAGTAAATTCTTCAAAGTAAATATACAAAATGCGAACCGATTTGCGACTAACACACAGATACCTGGTAAGCCAGTCACAGATATGTGGGCTGAAAAAACCGTTCAAGGCAAGCTTGTGTAACAAGTAATGACTAACGCGGTCAAACGCTCTTGAAGTGTATAAATATTATGTTAACTTGTCCTCTAGTGGAAACAACTGGAATATTGTAATCCAAAAACTAGAATACACTTGATTACACGGACCCTAATACCTTTCACAAACCCTGTTGAACTTCAGAAATCATCGAGTTCAAGTGAAAATAACCGCGCTTATGTACAACATTGTCAAACACGTTTACTACTCCCCATACCGATAAAACAGGACGGTAAATATTGACCAAGTTAAAATCGTAGGTTGTGAAAGTAGGAAGTGCGACAGAGAATTCTGGAAGTTAAGAAAATTGTCCTGGCCCAAAATACAAGTTCAAAAATGTGCCTCAGAATGGCGGCGAATCAACAAAAAGCAGCCTTTTATAATAAAAGTAGCTATGTTTTTTGGGTTTCAAATTATCATCGTCGTCTAAAATAAACATCGAAAAAAAACATTTGTAATAAAAACACTAGCCGGACCACAAGTGATACTTCATTCAAAAGGGAATAACAAAAACTAAAGAAGTCGGCAAAACATTTACGGTTTCGGCTGGCAAAAAAATAGTAACCGGAGTCATCACGAGGACATATGTGTTGTCCTTTTTCGCTGCTGCTTAGCGAAGCGCCAGAATTTTTTAGGATTTTAGTGAGTCTGTATTCGACGCTTCTTAGTTAGACAGTATTAACTTGATCGTGCAGGGTTTTGGCCTCAGCAGTATATATACTGAGGTCATTGGTCTATACTGTTTCCCTTATACATTCAGTGATAACGCTTCTTTTTTTTTCGTAAGGTGCTCTTCAAACTCCTTGAGAACCAATCGGGATAACAAGAAGGGCGAGTTTGCCACTTCGATAAATTATTCTTTGATAGCATTCTTGACAATAGATGTATTGTTTTTTTCAGCCATAGATTCTATAAAGTGATCACTTGAAACATTCAACCTGCTATAATGTTCCAGAAATGAATATGAACCAAGATAATTTCGTCGAGAATAAGAATATCCAGTCGAGTTAGTTATCACACGTGTTTCGCGTAATAAAGTCAATTTCTAAATTAACGTTGAAGCTTGAGCGAGTTGGTACATACTTGAGAATTAATTCAGCGCAGAGGACTACACTCAGGATGAAGGGAGACACAAAGAGAATGCTTTGTCTGTGTCTTCCTTGATCCGGTCTCTCGTCATTTGCGCTGTTTTAATTCACAATGAATATCGTAAAAACGGTGGGTGATAATTGTCTGCTGGAACTAGATTGTTCACAGCCGGGATAGGTGCTAAAGAGGTGCGATTGATAAGCACACGTGAGCAACGTCTCCACAGTAATTTATATAATCATTAACTGCAAAAAATATAAACTTTTATAGGAGACCAGCGAGTCAGCCTTTCTGCAACTTATACGTGTTGTGTACAAAAAAATGTCTGGCCCAGTCAATTCCAGGTGAATTAAAAGCGTTATCTCTTTACTCAAAACTTAGCTAAGTTAACTACAGCATCAAAACACAAGGAAAATAATAATTACCAACTGAATAAAAAACCTTATGCTACTTTTAACCGAGACACACTCCGGATATGATTCCAAATCCTTTCCTCGTTCGATATTGAACGGAAGACTCAACCGCAACCAGCGCTTTATCCTCCCCCCCCTCCCCCCAGTCCTCCACAGTTTCATACCTGCTCTAGAATAGACACTGTCCTGTTGAAACACACAATAATTCGAGGGAAAGATGCTCTTAGAAGAGATTCCTGTACAAAGTCATATCTCAGTTAAACATTTTATATCAAGGTTGATCAAAAAAATATTCGACATGAACTGAGAGGATTTAGTACGTAAGCCCAGTGTGTTTTGATACTATACTTCCAGTCCACGATTTCATTCGCTGAATAATCGGCCACACACGTTCGCGAGCTGTCTAGCTTGGCAAAAAAACTTATGAAATATAGAACCATTTCGCCACAGTTCTCGTTCGTTCCAAGATGTCAAAAACTGCCTGATTAATAGGTGAAAATACCAATACAAATTAAACTTCGACTGTAACTTCGTAACGACCGCATGCTTGATAAGTCTGAAAGGGATCGTATGGCTCTTAATGTCAGACACGTATGTGTTCGAATTCAACCTCGACATAAAGAGCGCCTTGGTGAGCGGTCGGCGAGGCACAGCGAGTGTTTCCTCAGACCTCGCCATCCCGGACGATGTAGGAGCCCAACGCTTCCTCCGCCCACGCGTGAAGCCGTCGTCGTCAGTCACTGCGTTGCCTTGGGGAACTCCAACAGGAGTAACAGTCATTTCATTTCCTTTCAATTCATTGCATTTAATTTATTTGCCCTCAGGCGCATAAAGTAGTACAGATGGGAAGTGGTAGAAAATGAGTCGCTAGTAGAAAAACGCATGTGGAAACATTTATAAAAATCACGACCAACAAAATCAAATAAATATACTAATTAACGCCGTTTTAAAATGAGCACTCTCACCGATTCAAACAATGGGGCCGGAAGGTGGTTCCAATTATGGGGTGTGCATGGTACAAAAGAATGGTAGAAAGCAGTGCAATTTGAATGGGGGATGCCAACTTTATGTTGATGATTGACTCGTGATCAGGGTGTCGAACCGGAACCGAACCGAACCGAAAACCGGAACAGAACCGTTATTTTTAGCCGAACCGGAACTGAACCGAACCGAAATCTTCGCCGCCATCTTGGAACTGAACCGGAACCGAACCGAAAAAAATATAACGGTAACCGGTTCAAAACGGTTCAAGGTAATTTTTTTTTTTTTAAGTATCAGAAAATGAACATATGGGAATAAAAAATTGGCGGCTGTATTTCTATATATTGATCAAATCGTCATGTACAGAATTGCAATGTATGATAAATTGTGGGTTTTCGTGGCGCTTTTGTATTGGTACTATGATTAACCATGTGTCACGTTGTCACGTGACGTCATGGTGTCAATACATGTTGTCAAATAATGTCACGTGACCTCGTGACGTCACGTGACTCACGGTGTTAACTCGATTTAACTTGAGGAAGTCACTAGATGTATTAACCTTGTTGACAGCGTGACGTAACATGACATCACGATTTTGTACCGAGAGTGACGTGACACCGTGACGTAAGCGATTTTCAAAACCTTTAGTCGAGTGCTCGGGTTCATGACAATCAGCATCGCCAAACATTCGGATAACGGCTCATGTCAATTAAATATGATAATAGCCCAATTCTAACAATATCTGAAGCTCAGCCCAAGCTTTTGATTTCCAAACCCTAGCCGCCTAGGGCATGACTATGATGAACACTGACGGTATATAGTTAGCGTCAGATCACGTGGCCGCTTGTTCAAATGGCGAGTTGAGGAGGGGATCGACAGCTGTCTCTTTCCTCTATTTTTTCTGCATCTGCTATTACGCAGAGGGGGAAACTAACGGATGTTTTCGCAAGTTATCAACGTCAGGGGTTACTTCTTAACAGTATTTATTGAAAGTACAAAAATATGTTTCAAGACCAATTTTATATCATTGAGGCACCCAAACATTTTTTCGTTGTTGCTGAACTGCATCCGAAAGATGTCCCCGAGAATAGAAGTATTGAAATGACTAAATGCGACTTATTAATATGACGTTACATAAAGCTACATGTGTGTACAGAAGGAATACCTAAAAAAGAAAAAAGATTTAGTGACCTCAGAGGGACAGCCGAACGTTGGCAGTCGCTGTAAGTCTCACACGAGCGTCGTTCTCAAGTTATTGCCCAAGTTTCGACCCCTCTGTATTTTGCTTAAAGGAGCTATAAAAAGATTTCCATACACCACTAAATACTACTGAGGATCACTCCCTAACGTTAATAATTGATTAAACTTGGCTTTGCTGATTTTTCTAGGCAATGGCAGTCGCCAAAAAATTAGAAAAATATGAGCATCGTTCATCCCCTCAACTCGGAGCCAGAAGCGGCCACGTGGCCTGGTGCCTATCTTATGCCGCCAATTAACGTTAAAAGAATTCGGCTAATCTCATCACAGCAGTAGTTGGACACGAGCCGCTACCCAAGTGTCCGCAGAGGCATTGATTGTTACGAGCCGATGTATAATGCTCACGCAGTTCTCTTGTCCAATCCATGAGCCGCGCTCGACTGTCGTTAGGCGGGTGGTTTTGATCCCACAATTACGACATCAATCTTTGCGAAGGCAAGACTAAAAGAAATAGTCTCATTTTATCCTCGCAATTTCACCGCGACAAAGAAGCGTCTGAATCAGTGGCGGCCTGTGCGAGTATACTTGGGCCAGACTAGGACCAGTACGCCTCGGAAAATTCATGAACATTCCAACCCGACATTGTTTTAGGACCCCTTTAAACTTCACAGGGTGCAAAATAAAAGCAATGAAGGGTTGCTGTTAAAAAGTGACAAATAAAATTGTCGAATTAGCACACACAAACGGAGGAGGCAATTCCTCAGGAATACTTTCAGCCTTTCCACTCTGGCGAAGAAGGAAGACCAGCGAAGCTGTACTATGGTGGGAATGAAGTAATGGCCGGCCGCAAGTCGGCAAGCCAGACGGGAAAGGCTGGAGAGGTTGCCGCCATCTATAAGCAACGGCAGCAACCAGACAACCGGCCAGCCGTTTGTCTGGTTGCCGTCGTCACTTATAGATGGCGGTAGCTGTCCAAAGTGTAGTGTCATCATTTGTTTGCTGACGGACACGATACTGGGGAAACTAGTCTTTAACAGCTCCGCTGTAAAAAGAAGTGTGTGTGTGTGTGCGTGTATGTGTGGGAGGGGGGAGGGGGGTTAGCTTTAAAAACATACTGTGTTGTAAAGGCTCCTCTTCCCCACATCTTTGGCGCAGACCAAAAAGCGTTACCCCGGAAACTACTTTGTTTGCAACAACGCTTTTGCCAAATAAAGCACGTTTTTGTCGTGCCAGACGTTCGCGCCATTCCTCACGACGATGCACTAAGAATAATAATACGTGCCTTTCAAATACTTGGCTTTCAATGAGCTTGAACCTCCTGCAGCGTGCAATTTGCACCATCTAATTCGATTTTCGCAGCAAGAAGAAATCACAATGACTACCAGCCTATAGTGTGATGACGTCACGTGCATACCATGGTAAACAGTTAAGCTTTCCGGTGAAATGTGATGTTCGCAGCACTAGCAATAGATGTCCTAATTGTAAAGTTGTGCAGTATTTATAGCAGTCTCGCGATGATATACGGCAGCATAGAGAAATGTTAGAGCGCATGACTATTCAAGCATAGTGTTGTGAAGTGAGGGCCCAAAAACAAGTGCAGGTAAAACCGAATCTAACATTAGCCTCCCGAGGCAATATTTAGCGAAGTTTCGAGCTCATGCAAGCTGATGAAATGTGATTTATACTAAGATTTTAGGAACATTCGTCTGTCCTTTGCGCTATTTATGTAAAATTATGAATTTCATTGCGTGCATCTTTACGCATCTCTTTTTGCAGTAAGGCGTTCTGTAAGGGATTATTTAGAAAAATAATATTAATTATCTCTCTCTTTTTGAACATTTCGTGCATTTGACTTCCAATCTATCATGTGAGCACAGAGTCCTTTTTGGCATACCCTGCAAGCCGATGTTTCACACTGCCAATCAGCAGACAGAAAAAACACGTTTACGCAGACTCCACAGCTCGCGTAGTTTCGAGTATCGTCCTTCCGCGTCGGTCTCAAGCGGTTATGTGAACTTTATAAAGTAAAATTTATTGATCAATATAAAAATATATTTGATTACTAACTGAATAGTTGACAACATAAATTAAGGGCCGACCACCCTAAAGCAATGCCCCCCAAATTATCTGAAAGGTTCTCTGCAAATCTTTTCCGGCGTTTTTATCCTCGACAGGCACGTTTTAAGTGATACGGGACGGCGCCTTACACACATTTCTGATTTTGAAGCTAGTTTAAAGGGGTAGGGAAACGAAATTTCAGCGCTCATTTTCTTGCTTGAATGTGTTGCATGCTGCACCCTAACCTCAAAAACACCAGTCTTCCGTTGAAAGGCACAAGAAAACTAATTTTAAAGCTAAACAAACGATCTTCCAATGTGCACCTTGTGGATGCATGCGGAGCCTATTTGGGAGGTAGTCTAGCAACGTTGTGGAATCTGCTACGTAGTCGTGACGTAGCAGATTCCTCTGAAGCAGCGCCGCTCTTCGGAAGTACGCTCAACTGTTTAAAGTCACCTCGGCCTGACCGTGTTTGCCCCTTTTCGAATGAATGCGAAAGCTTGATAATGTGGATGCTTGGGCAAGTTGGTAATTCATGCTTGGATGGAACAGCGCGGATGAACAGTCACACTCACATGCACACAAGAAGTAAACAGACTCGCAGCGCTGACTTTCAACTCAGTTCTATATTTTTTCTTCCTCAAATCTTCAACTTCTTCACCTTTGCCATTAATGAGAACAATTTAAATTTTTACACACCAGAGACCAAATAGCCAATACACATTAAAAATAACTAATAATTAAATAAATCATGCAAAGACAACTAAAGAAAATAATACCGATAATACTAATAATATTACTTTGCATGATTTATTTAATTATTTGTTATTTTTAATGTGTATTGGCTATTTGGTCTCTGGTGTGTAAAAATTTAAAGGGGCGATGCAACGATTTTTGAATTTTACGCAAATACCGCTTAGAACGGATCCCTGACGTTAATGACCCGTGAAATACCCGTTCGTTTTTCGCCACACGCAATCGAAGTCGCAGAAAAAAATAAAGAAAAACGAGCAGAGTTCACCCCTCAACTCGCAGCCAGAACAAGCGGCCACGTGATCTGGAGCCAATTATATGCCGCCAATGTTGATCATAGCCATGCGCTGGGGTTGGCAAGGCACAGGACACGCGCTGAGTTCCAGACATTGTTATGGTTCGGCTGTTGTCGTCATTGCAGCGAATGGACACAGGACACTCCCCGAATGCTTCTCGAGCTCTCGATTATCACGAGCCCAAATCGAGTGCCCACGCCATGCTCGGGTCCAATCTATGAGCCGCATTCAAATATCGTCACTGGGCGGTACTGCTACCGCCCAGCTACGTCATCAGGTTTCGCGAAGGAGAGATTGAATGAAAACACTCAGCTTTGTCCTCGAAATTACAGCGCAACAAAGGAGTTTCTTGGTCAGTGGCGTTGCGTGCGAGTATCCTTGAGTCCCACTAGTGCCAGTAAGCTCGTGTAAAGTGAAAAGCATTCCAATTGAATATCGTTGCACCGCCCCTTTAAATTGTTCTCATTAACGGCAAAGGTGAAGAAGTTGAAGATTTGAGGAAGAAGAAATAAAGAACTGAGTTGAAAGTCAGCGCTGCGAGTCTGTTTGCTTCTTGTGTGCATGTGAGTGTGACTCTTCATCCGCGCTGTTCCATCCAAGAATGCGAAAGCGCGAAAGTCAACCAGACGCCATGATGGACTCGTTGAGGCACGTCGCGGGGTTGCTCGTGTGACTTTGCTGTACACTTCGAAGCCGCTCACACGACAGGTGAAACGCCCGTCACCCAGCGGGCACTTCCAACGCCTCGGTTGTAAGGCGCTGACGGTATTTACACCACTACAACGCTGACAACGCCACCAACGGCAAAGCTCATAACCAAGCCTGTCTTGCCACGTCACGGATGCGGGGTGTCTTTTTTGTTGTTTTTGTTTGCGCCGGATATCCCATGACGCATCGCGCCCTCCGTTCGCTTCTCTTCGAGCGCTCGCTCGAGTGCACCGTTTGGAACGAAAAATATAGCCAATCGTTCAAAATACAAACGTGCGATTATGAATTACGGTTATTATCCGTCATGCTTGACCCATTTCCGAACGAAATTTGAATATTTCAATTTTTGTTTCCGTACCCCTTTAAATAACTATATGTTCCTCACACATATAACTCCTCAAACAAATAGAAGTCTGTTATTGCCTCTTTTACGTGGTGAACATTAATTTAATGTGTCTGTGGGCTGGACAAAAACAAAGTAAACAGGGGTGCGCGGCGGAACTATGACGATTACGAACGCAAACCGTCAAAAAGTGTCCAATTAAGTAGCTGCCATGTCGAGTAGAACGTGAAATACTACTTCGTTTTACTGAAAAAAAGAATCTTGGAGGACGCTTAAGCTTTGCCTTTAAGAGTGGAACGCGATGGCGTTAACGGGCCTCGTTTCCATCGCATTCGCTTTTGCCGCGTAAGCGTGCCTCGCGTGGCCTAGTCAAAAGTGCCTGACTCGCAACCGAAGGGTCGTGGGTTCGAATCCCGCCTAAAATTCTTCATTTTTTTTCTTTAAGGCAAAGGAATTACTTTAAAAAGTGAAATCAATTGAGACGTACAGCGACCTTTAATTCGGATTACATGTCATGTTTTAATCACTCTCATTTCACGCGTGATGTCACGTTTCACGTGAGCATTGTGGGTTGTTTGAAATTCTTGCGCGAGGGCATGTAGTTCTGACGTCATAACCCTATCGACGAATCAGGATTTTTCAGTCACGCCACCGACATCGGCTTTTCTGCGACATGAGCTCTTTAACCCTATGGCGTTAAAATCATCAATTAGCGAGGGTGATGCTCATTTGCAAATTAAATTGGCCGGCATCTTGTCAAGAACAAACCTCCACAGCCAGGCTATGCCAGCTTGTCCTGTATAAGAAAATGTTCACTTGGGGAAGTGCTATTTTGGGCCAGATTCAATCTGACTGCGAAGGTGCGTATAGATTAGAGTGAACAATTGCGATTACTCCTTGATGCATGATTAGTCGCATGCATGCGGTGCTGAGTGCAAACAATGTTTGGTTAGAACAACAAGCATTTTGATTTCCGCTCGGTGTTTCTATAAAAAATAGACTGAAAGGAATTATCCTAAAACGTTTGTGACAGTTTGAAAATTTCATTGCTTTTAGCTCAGTTGTGTCGTCATCGTAAACATATATATTGTGAAGCGTATTTCGTAAACCATATTTCATGATATATATGGCCACGAGGTTCTCATTTCATAATTTTATGTGATGTCATTAATTTCTTAGTTCAAGGACAAAATCACGATTTCACTTTTAATACTGCGACACAAAGCTGTACTAATCACGGGTATATTAGGCGACCTACCACACTTCGCGACAACATTTTATACCGTGTAAATAGATCAGCTTGAACTTTAGAATTTTACTTAAACACGAAGAAAGGACAAGAAAATACAGTATAGTTCTAAATTTCAAGCTGATCTATTTACAGGTATGTACCAACAAGCTCAACTCTTTACTCTTGTACTTAAACATTTTGATTCAGGTAAAATATATGTTACTGGTAAACAAAGGGATGTTGAGTCGTATGAACACGACGTAACATTCGTTAATGTAGATTTTCCTCTACTCTTGCGTCGAAATTAAATAACTGCATTTCATTTTTCTGGTACCTAAAAACAAAAGTAAATTGCACGGACGATCGAAGAAACTGTATAGTAGATCGTTTTACGGCGTAAGTAGCGTATATTTCGAGAACAACGCGGAAAATGTATTCTCAATTTAGCGGTTCAAACCGGTTCGAACCGGTTCGAACCGGTTTGAACCGTTATTTTTTGCTCCCCGGAACTGAACCGGAACCGAACCGAAAGCCGTGAACCCGAACCGGAACTGAACCGATAAAAATTTCGGTTCGACACTCTGCTCGTGATGAAACATAAAAGGCAAGTTCAAAAAACCTTTTTCGCAGTGTAAGATTAGTATAATAAATTTTGTGAACTAGGCTTAACCGAGCGAGTTTTCTGCGTACTAAGTGATGTGGAAATGAGTCTTAATTAATGATGTACTTGCCGTTCAATGATAGTTAGAGCAAATCAAACGTACTGATCTGCTTTGTATGGCTTCAAGTGATGCAATTAGTGAAGATTGACCAGGGTCCCAAATAGATGATGCATACTCTAGCTTTGGTCGTACGAGTGTTTTGTACAGTATCACCTTTAATTATTGGGGTGCCAATGAGAAGTTTCTCTTTAAGCATCCCAACATGCGATTTGCATTGTTAGTTATGTTATCTATGAGATCTTTTCATGTTAGATCATACTTGATATGTACACAAAAGGTACTTATACTCCGAGACCGACTGTAATGCAATTCCTTTAATATTATCATTTTCAGGTACTGCTGTACATCTGGGATGCGCATAGATTTACATTTAGTTGAGTTTAACTGCATTGACCATGATTTACACCAAAGTGACACTGCATTAATATCATTTTGTAACTGTCTTGATTCAGGGTTATTGGTTACTTCGCTGTATAGGACGCAGTCATCAACGAATAGTGAAATATTGGATGAAATTCGAGATGGTAAGTCATTGACATAGATTAAAAATAGCAAAAGTTCTAAGACTGAACCCTGTGGTACTCCTGAAGCGACAGAAACTAAAGTGGAACTAGAGTCATTGCTGGTAACCAAATGTTTCCGATTAGTCAAGAGAGAATGTATCCAGGTCAGAACCTTAGGGTCAACATTAATTTTGCTGAGTTTTAATCGAAGTGCGTTGTGTGAGACAACTTTATCAAACAGCTTTCGAAAAATGTAAGGGGACTACAGTCTATACTTGACCTCCAGTCAAGTATAGTATGAAGATCATGTAGTGAACGATGCAAGCTGTGTTTCAGCATGAGAATGATTTCCGAAAACCATTTTGAAATGGGCAAAAGAAGCAGTTTGAATCTAAGAAATTTACTAAGTTGGAATAAATTATATGCTCAAGACTTTGCATGGGACACTGGACAACGATATAGGGCGAATGTTTAGAGGACTATGATTATCACCTTCCTTGTGAACAGGAACCCCTCTGGCGATTTTCCAATATCAGAAAAAACACCGAACCGTAGGGATTGAGTGAATAATGCAGAGAGCAAAATTGATGCATACATCCTCGCGTTTTTTAGAAACTTTGTACTATATATCATCAATTCCTACTGATGAGTGAAAGGTTTGAGGGTATCAATTATTTTAACAATGCCTTAGGATCAACCGCTAGCGGATACATTGGCAGGCAGTCACAAGATATGCAGTCAGAAGTAGAAAGCTTGAAGGAACCGCGAAACAACTTACAAATGCATAATTGAGAACATTAGCGCAGTCCACACTAGCAATGAGACTACCATCATCGGCCTTCAATGACACTGAAGTTTTACTGTTTCCTTTTGTGAGATTCCAAAACTGCTTAGGATTATTTAACATGGACGGTAAGGTGCAGCGGAGAAATATATTTGTGGCTTGATGTACAGCAGTTTTGTATGAATCAGCAGCAGTGTAATAAGCGACCCATCGTCGACCAGTCAAATCTTTTTTCGCAGCACGAAATAAGCTTTCTTCTTGTTACGCAATCTATTGAGCGCGCTATTAAACCATGGCGCGTCTGAATTGAAACACACCTTCCTCAGAGGGATATGCAAATTTAAATGCCGATCAAATTGCATCTTGAATAAGTTCCAATTATCATTAACAGAACGCTCATGAAATCAGGGTAAACATTTTTTGATAAACGTGCACATGTGCTCTCAAAGATAGCTTTTACCGTAGTCTCGTACACGTTTTAAGGTATTTGGTACAGCCGCCGACGGCAATTTTATATCAAAATATAGTAGGCCATGATCACTTAGACCCGGTAAATGTAATATGGACGAGACTAACTACGGGCATGTTGTTAGGTAGAGGTCTAGTATATTAGCTGATGAGCTGGTAGTGCAGGTAGGTATGGCTACCAATTGCGAAAAACTATAATTAGAACATGAATCTACAAAATAATGGCATTCCAAAGAAAACTGGCTGAGCCACTGGGGAAAATTTCAGACCATACATGATACTGCTTCACAGCGCACAAGATCAGACACACTTAAAGTACTTTCACGCACACAAAGGATGAACACAAAGAAAAGAACTCTCACGCAGCGCTGACTAACAACTCGAGTATATTATGCATCATCTTCATCTTCCTTCACTCCAATGCAAATGGAGGTGAACCCCCGAAAAACCAGAGGAACGTATGAAAAAAAGAAGAAAAAAGGAATGAAAGGAAAAATGGAATAAAAACAAAAGTAGAAGGAAAAATAATAATGAATTCCCTGTACAGCGGACGTTGCTACTGTGCTTATTCTAAATAGTTCAACTCTTTTTCCGTTAAAGGGCCTCTGACACGCCAAAAAATATTTTTCTTTCATGCTAGGCGTTGAAATGGCATATCAGGACATCACAAAAAAATTATTTCACTATAGAGTTGCGTAGTTTTTTTATAAAAAATAGAAATACGAGGCCCGATTCAAAGTTCCCGCCGTGCACTGTGACGTAACAGTGTACCGCAAGGTGTCGGGGCGGTCAGAAGGGAGGCATCCACCTACGTCACTAAAAGTGAGTTCACCGGAAGTCACGTGAGTTTCACTCCTCGTGCTCTCCGCGACCGTGCTTAAGATTTTTTTTTATTCTGATTTTTGTACGAGCGATTGTAGAAAACGAAGTTTCAGTTCCACTGGCTCTTTACCGCTGCACCGTTGGTTAGTTTGCGTGCTGTAAAATTTGAGGACGAAGAGTCAGTGGATCGACGTGATGGAGGTCAATGATGAAAGCGTTGCGAGTACAAGCCAGTGTACGAGTGCATGCCGTCAGTCCGATCATACAGAGCTATACTGGGCGCAAAACAAGCTATCAAGTTTTGAAAAAAAATTTTAGAACGCTCGCAGAAATTAGGATTGCTAGCATACGACACGCCCGATCGCATTGCTGAAGGTTCAGACACCGAGGTCATTGAATCATCGGATACTCTCCAGGCTAAAGATGCCTGCCGTCTAAAGAATACGAGCTGGTTTGTGTACAAAGTACAAGTAAACGTCGAGCACAAAGTATGTATTTTGTCTAGAACATGAGTAGAACTTGTTTACTAGGTGCACATGCGGCCGATGTATGTCTCTCGGAAATGCATGCTGTGTGATCTCTTCTTCAGTTGCTGAAATACCGGGACAGTCCCTCACACAGCACCTTCTAGGCATTGTAGTTGATCACGTCAATTCACTGAATCCGCTTCTTCTACCTTTACAGCAACATTAAGCGATGAAAGGCAAATAAAAGAAACCTTGTCTGCTTCGATCGCTCGTGGAGGTGCGGAGAATAACAAAAATATTTAAAAAAATATTACACGCGCTCGCGGTAAGCACGAGGAGAGATACAACTCACGTGACTTCCGGCGATGCCTACCTTCTGACCGCCCCGACACCTTGCGGTACACTGTTACGTCACAGTGCACGGCGGGAACTTTGAATTGGGCCTCGTATTTCTATTTTTTATAAAAAAACTACGCAACTCTATAGTGAAACAATTTTTTTGTGATGTCCTGATATGCCATTTCAACGCCTAGCTTGAAAAAAAAATATTTTTGGCGTGTGAGAGGCCCTTTAAGGCTAGCGATGTAGTGGTAACACATATTCTATCTAGCCTTGCAATGTTAGCGGTTTCTACTATTTCTCGCGTCAGTTTGTTCCTGCTCGGTCCCAGAATGGTGCATTTGTCCAGGAGGTGAGCACATTCACAATCTCTGCAGTGGATGCCTAAATGACCCGGTTGAGCGATCTATAAGATTCTTAGACCTTCGACTCTTTTTCGAAAGCAGTCACACCTGCTGGTCCTACGAACCTTGAGCAAAGAAGCCACTCCTCAACCATAGTTCTGCACATTCCAAGCTTGTTAAAAGAGGCATTGTAAAACTCTGCCTAAAAAAACTCTCTTGAAAAAATCTTGCAAGCACACTGTCCATATGAGTTTCAACACGCAATTATCTTGGTTGATTGCAGCGGGCAACCCCACGTCTTTATTACCTTCAGTGGCCGAAGCCCTACTCAGGGAGGTTAAGCAGGAAGGAGCTTTTACACGCAGAACAAGAGACCGCACCACAATGCCGGTCATAGTTCCCTACATCCACAACCTGTCCCACAAGCTCAAGAAACTGGCCAATAGAGTCAACGTTGACGTTGTATTCTCCGCGCCGAATAAACTTGCTAGGTTGTGCAAGAAGGTGAATGGGACATCTAGTCGAGCAGTTGGATGCATCAAAAACCACCAGACCAAGTTCGTGTCCTGCAATGAAGGAGTCATCTACTCCTTCCCCCTCACATGTGGCAAGCGTTACATCGGACAGACGGGTTGCTGTCTAAATGACCGACTGCAAGAGCATAACAATACCGCCAAAAATGCCAATTCGGGTCATTTAGGCAACCACTGCAGAGATTGTGGATGTGCTCCCCTCCTGGACAAATGCACCATTCTGGGACGGAGCAGGAACAAACTGACGCGAGAAATAGTAGAAACCGCTAACATTGTAAGGCTAGATAGAATATGTGTTAGCACTCCATCGCTAGCCTTAATAGAAAAAGAGTTGAACTATTTAGAATAAGCGCAGTAGCAACGTCCGCTGTACAGGGAATTCATTATTAGTTTTCCTTCTATCTTTGTTTTTATTCTATTTTTCCTTTCATTCCTTTTTTCTTCTTTTTTTTTCATACGTTCCTCTGGGTTTTTCGGGGGTTCACCTCCATTTGCATTGGAGTGAAGGAAGATGAAGATGATGCATAATATATTCGAGTTGTTAGTCAGCGCTGTGTGAGAGTTCTTTCTTTGTGTTCATCCTTTGTGTGAGTGAAAGTACTTTTAAGTGTGTCTGATCTTGTGCGCTGTGAAGCGGTATCATGAATAACCAACTTGCCCAAGCTGAAGTTCTGACCAGACCATACAATAGTAGGAAAATTAAAATCACCCATAAGAATTATGAGGGAAGTAGGGAAGCGAGTGATTATCTTATTGAGTGGGGCATGTAAATCTTCACAAAAAAGTTGTTCGCTAATTGGAGGGCTGTAACACACCCAATATCAGTCGCTTGTGGTTTACACACAGGTCGATCCAGACAGTTTCAATTGGGCTACATACATCGATGATTAAAAATGCAATGTTATTCACAACGGCAATGAGTACTTCACCGCTAAGTCTACCACTCCTATCATATCGATGTACAGTGAACCGTTTATGGCAGTTAAATATTTTATTGTTTTGAGTTTTGCTAGATAACCACGTTTTCGTGAGAACCACTATTTCACAATCACTGGAATCGATTGCGGAACTCAGTCTGTCTATGCTGGTGGCGCAAACTTCATTGTAAAGAAAACTTCATCAGTCGCCCATTGGCTGCTGCTCCTGGGGACGAGCTGTGACGTCACAGTAAAGTTCTGGCGATAAAGTTTGATGCATGCTCGTCAAAATTGTAAAGTTCGCCGTGACGTCAGAATGTCGTCACGATGAAGTTGTTTCTGTAAAGAAAACTTCGAGAGCTTGGGAGCTCGAAGTCGCGAAAGTTCATCGGTAAAGATGGCGGAGCTTTGCTGTGCGCTGCTGGTCACCCAGCGTGCCGACAGAGTCTTTCGAGAGCACCGCGACGCCTTTCTGCTCTCGGACGATAGGTTTGTCGCGAATTACCGACTGACGAAGGGAGCGACGAGGTGGCTGTGCGAGCAGCTCCGCCCCGACCTACAACCGGACCGCACGACCATTCGTGTTATCACCGTAGAGCAGCAGGTGCTGTGCGCCCTGCGTTTTTACGCGGCCGGCGGTTTTCAAGGAACGGTGGCTAGCGACGAGCACTTGGCGGTGCATCAAAGTACCGTGTCTCGTGCGCTCCACGCCGTCACGACCGCGATCGTCGAGCGCCTGGCGGATCGATGGATTCGTTTTCCGGCAACGGAGGAAGAAAAGGCAAGAGCCAAGGAGGGCTACTGGAGAGTCGGCAAAATCAGCGGCGTTGTCGGTACGTAATGGGCGATTTTGTTCATCCAACGTGTCCGAGAGCTTTTAGGAAAAGATACGCGTGCATTCCCGAGCGACCGTCGAAGAAGGACGGCTCGCGGAGTGCTCGCGACGTGCTCGGGACAGGAGTGCTTTTTGCGCCGCTCCCGTCGCGCCATTGAACTCACCTTTTGTGAACAGTAGATCTAATAACCCTTTCACGTCACAGGATGCGTGGACGGCACCCAAATCGCCATCAAGGGCCCGTCCGAGAACGACACCCGGTTCACGAAGGCAGCCTACTGGTGTAGGAAGAACTACTATGCCCTGAATGCGATGATCGTGAGTACCGAGTTTCTCTACTGTGCGTGTGACCCGGCATCGAGAGGCGTAAGTGTCTAGCTGTGTCGTCAGTTTGTGACAGAAGTAACTATCTTGTCCCTGCCGATCGCCCAAAAGTATCTTTTTGGGGCAATGATATTCACAGTTATGAGCCTACTTTCCCAGGTTTGTGATGCTGACCTCAGGATCCTGAACGTGGATGCCACATTTCCCGGCTCAGTTCACGACTCCTTCGTGTGGAGGATGTCGTTCCTGAGGGAGGCCTTCCTGCAAGGCCACTTCCTACGAGAGGACGAGTGCCTGCTTGGTGAGGCTGTGTAAACAAGTGTTCAGTGTGTTTTGTGTACCCTAAGTAACATACACTGCCTAGCCAAAAAAAAAAACAGGAAAACCTACCGATTTCCGTGTACACCCACCTTTGGCACGCAAAACAGTTGCAAAGGTCGGCTGCTGCGGAGTCTCATATTCAATAAAATCCGATAAACTGTGTGCTCAGAAACACTTGTACTTTAAACTGCATTGTATCTAGCTGTCAGTTGAGCCACGGTTAGATAACTACTTTGCTTCACCAAGTGGAAAACCATCCAAAATCCTCATTTTGTGATGAAGCCTGGGCGCAACGATGGCAGCTTGTTAACACCCAACGAGCTTTGAAGTTTGCGAGACACTTGTTCTGAGCCGTCAGGCCATTACAATCTGCCCTTCGTCAAAGTCGCTTAAATCACCAGCCATTCCCAATCCATGCACAAGTAGTCCTCAAAATGCTCCTTTTGTATCCTTGGCAGCTGTTAACTACCATCTGCAGCAGCAGGTGGTAGATAGCACGGATGGCAAGTCAGCTAGCCGCACTAATTCCAAGGGTGTAGGTGTGGTCGTAATGCTTTCTCTAATCAGTGTATGCTGTTAGTAACAATATCTCAATTGTAGTGCACTGTGCTGCACCCTTGAGTTAAGGCACTGCCAGAGAATATTAAATATCAAATCAAGGATCTCCACACAACATGCATGATACAGATACGTCATAATGTCAGTGTCATGTGGCAAAGACCTAGAAATTTCCAGGTTTGCTCTTGGTCGTTTAAAGTTGCCATGGCATGTTTGTTTCACATCCGACTTCTTGAAAGGGAAGAAAAATAGCTGTCTTAACTGAACAGGGTTATCTCCTTTGTCTTTTCAAAACCAAAATAATATTCAGGCTGCTGCCAAACTGAAGTCTGGCTGAATATCAGTAATGCGATTAACATAGAAGCCATTTGATGGCCGGTACCGCTCGACCCACATAACATCAATGTCATAACTTCTATTAAACAAAGTTTCCTTAATAAAACCGATCTCACAAAAGCGTTCCACGCACGCGTGACGCCTACATGACTGTAGTTTACAGGGGACAGGCACCAGTGCATAAGATGGCTAGTGCAGTCTTGTGCTTGGCTCGCACAGAGCTCCAGAGGTGTTGTCACGCATGCATAAAGACTGCAGTTCCCATGATTCATGCTGGCAGCGGTGGCCTAACGAAACTAATTAGTGAGATTGATCTATTGTGCAAGATATATACCAACACAGTTTGCAAACAAGTTAATGTTTGCCCACATCAGCTGCGGGCGCTGCACATACACACCCACACACCATATTTAGAGAAGTGAAGCGTCTATGCACGCGCCACCCTGACTGCAGCAGCGTGATGTCAGAGCTGGCATTAGTGTATACCTAGAATCACCATGACAGTCACTCTTTTGTTTAGAATGGTGTTTGCTAGCAGGTGCAGTGGTGTAGCGGGGGGCAGGGGCTTAAAGGGCTGAAGTGTCTCCCCTGACCCAAAAATGTAGCCGACCCTATGATGTACATATGCATGATGCATTTCCCATCACTCCACAACTCGTAAAGTTCCCATTACAATAACCATAGCCCCCCCCCCCCCCAAATAAGAACAGATTCCTCGCTACACCACTGACACGGAGATGCAGACACCTGTGTTGCTCACAAGGCGATGGGCACATTACGGACTTTAAAACGGCAACTAAAAGACTGTTCCAACAATACAAAACTAATCGCGTATAAGACATTCGTCAGGTCTTTGATGGAATACGCTGATGTGGTATGGGATCCTCACACAAAGTCAAATATTAATAAGTTGGAAAGAATTCAGAAAAAAGCGCTGCGATTTATTTTTAACACATACGGTAGAAACACATCAATCTCAGAACTTTATGTCCAGAGCGGTGTCCCTTCTTTACAAAAACGTAGAAAAATTAGCCGACTGAAGTTCATTTTCAACCTATTAAATAACAATTTCAACTTGGACTACAGCAATTACCTTCATTTCAATACTAGTAGGCCAACAAGGAACAAGCACTGCAAATCTTTCACTGAAATAAGGTGTAGAACTGACTGCTTCAAATATTCCTGTTTTCCACGTACGATTCATGAATGGAACTTGCTCCCACAAGAAATCGTTTCCACAGATTGCGTATTGTCGTTCACAGCCAAGTTAAAGGAATCGGATGTTGTTTGATATTACATGCGTATGATTTGGTTTGATTGTCTGTGATTGTGCTTTTCTACTAGTCATGCTTTAGATATTTTTTTTATGGGTTTGTACTGTGTTTTTATGTTTACGTGTGTTTTTGCGACGTGTAGTTGTAAAAGATCCTTTTGTGTAGTCATTCTTGCATGGGAAGAATCCTATCAAGGGCATCTGTTAGCCCTTTATTCCTCTACGAGTTGTAACGCCACCACACCTATGTATTTTATTTTCAAGTGCATTTTATTGTGTATATCTCCTGCCTTGGCTGCGTATTTGCGGCCGGCAGTATCAATAAATAAAAATAAAAAAAAATAAAAAAAGATCGGTTCCCTTCTTTGCCCGACGTTCAGAATAGAGGATCAGTGTGTGGTGAACACATAAGACAGAACGAAGGTAGCAACAAATCAGCAACAAAATGATGTGCAACCTAAACCAGAAACTGAAATAACAGCAAACTATTGCAGCTTACTGGTATGCTCTCTTTGCAAAACCATTATCATTCTCAATGCAGGAGACAGTGGGTATCCCCTTGAGCCGTGGCTCCTGAACCCCGTGCCAGGCAACCCTGCAGTGGGATCTGACGAGGCCCGCTTCAACCAGGCCCATCGATCCACAAGATCCGTGGTTGAGCGGTGCATCGGCATGCTCAAGAACCGGTTTCGGTGCCTGCAGAGGTACCGAACCTTACACTACGACCCCATCCGGTCGTGCAACATCGTCACGGCTTGCTCCATCTTACACAACGTGTGCTTGTACATAAATGCACCCGAACCAACACCCGAGCCAGAGCCAGTTGCTGTCGTTGAGCCAGAATCAAGCGATTCGAGCGATCAGCGACTCTGACGACCCCTTGACCGGGAGTCTCCACGACCGGGGCATGGTGGTTCGCCAGAGGAAGGTACGACAGGTGGCAAGTTATGTGACTCGCAGGGGTTCATCAGCATTGCCTCGAGGTCCTCACCCAGCCCACGCACCACAAGCCCCAAGAGCGCCTCGTCGACACTGAGCCCCTCGTTCACAGCGAGCCCCTCGTGCACAGCGAGGGCCTTGTGCACAGCAGGGACTGCAGACTGTGCAGACGTCACACCAAACTTGAGAGCTGCATCGCAATGCCTGTGTGTGTTGACGTTGTGCACTTTGTTATGTTTTTGTTTTTTCTATCGTATGACAAGTTTGCCCACAGTTTTCCCCGGAGTGGGGATCAATTGCTTGAGCTTGTTGAGGCGCTCGGTTCTATCACTTGCTTTCATTGTCAGTTTTGGAACTATATGAAGCGAAGCAAACACATTGTTTTTCCTTTTACGCTTTCTTTAATCGATTCCTTTGCTGAGGATGAAGTCTGCGATTCTGTTTACCGCAGAAGACTGCACTTGCAGTGCCGTGGTCTGCGCCTGGAGTGCAGTCGTCTGCGCCTCCATGGCCTGCAAAGAGATGTACAACGCAAATAGGCAATTGAACTATGTGAAACAAATGTATTCTGCCAATTTGCCCTAATCATGCAACATTTTGTAAGTTTATAGCTATATGTTTCTCATAAGATTTACTGCATCCTTTGTACAAAGAGGCATTATTGTACAATCTGGATAGCAACTGAGGGGAGAAAACGAGTCAAAGTGGAAGGAGATACACACCCTCGGACAGGCACGTAGCCAGGATTTTTTTTCTAAGGAGGGGAGGGGGGGGGGCACTTATGACAAAATGCTGTATAAGGGGAAGAGGAGGCCCCAGAAAAATGGAAGATTTCGGGGGAAGGGGGGGCTGTGTATCTTGGCTACGTGCCTGCCCTTGGACCAGAGTGCTAAGCCTGAATTTCACCCAGTACACCTGCTGCTCCAGTTATTTTCAGAAGGGACACTTAAAATTAAACTTTTGTTCTTAATTATTGCGCTTGGACATGTTCTCTTCCTTCCTGTTGTCGCACCAATAAATCTGGTAAAATACTCAGACGTGTATTTTACTGGGCAGATGGTGCTGCTCACAGCGCTCTCTAGACGCTTTCAGACAGCTGTACATGGGTGCCGCCCTAACCAACCTTCACTTTTTGTATCCTCTTACTCCGTTCGCTTCAATTTATCATTACCACAGCAGGACGGGTAATTGCCACTTTAGATGTTACTGTGTCCTTCTCTTCAGTATACGCCTTTGTGGAAGCTTGTCAACGCCCGCTTCAGTGACTCGGCACCTCAGAAAGACAAACGAAGGCCGACAATGGCGGCTTAATCTGGCGCGTGTTTAAAGTGTCTATAAGAGATTGGCAAAAAATAAAGAGGCCTCTAACGGGCACTGGGAGGAAACAAATGCAACGCTGTGAAATTAAGCATTGATAATGGGAACAAAATTTGCTACCAAGGCATAAGAGGTCACAACATGAGGGAATAAACAATGATCAGAATACTTGCATCGGCCAAGCGGTTGACAGCAACAGCAGTCTCCTGCTGCGCTGCCAGCACCCGTCTTTGGACGTCGAGAATGTCCGCCACTGTTGGCTCATCCCTATTGCGCCGCCTTGGGGGTCGCTCCGTGGCTGCGTCCTGGGGGATCCAGGGTAGCTGTACGCAACAAGGAGAAGGGTCACCTTCTGAATAGAACACAATGCCGGCATCAACCGTTTTTACAAAGTAGACACTTTTGTTTGATTTGTTTAATCTCAATTCTGGTTTTCAAATGGGCCCTTTTGTCTCCTTTTTATTTTGGGAGCACCGAGTAGCTGTAGCATTGTGCACAATGTGTTTGTTTCATACATGCCGGTCTTGGTTGGGTGGGGCATGCAGTCTCACCACGGAGCAATACTTGAACTTGTCGACTGGATTTTTTATTTTCTAATGCTGCGTGGATTCACCCATGTGTTATGTGGTGTAGAGACACTGCACGGGCCGCTTTTGTCAGTCGGGCCGGCCCGAGGCCCGGCATCATGGTAGGCTACCCGCCCGAGCCCGGCCGAGGGTTTCAAGCGGGGCCCAGACCCGGCCCGGGCCCGAGCATTATCTATGTTACCCGGCCCGGCCCGGCCCGCCCGTGTTATAACAGGCCCGGGCCCGGCCCAGGCCCGAGGAATTTAGTAAAGTGCGATTTACTGAGCAAGGCGTTTGCATTCAGTAGCCGGATGGCTCTCGAATAACCCGCGTAAATTATTAAAATCGTGACACCAGAGTGTGACATCGGCCTAACATATATATGGAGATAACAAGGCGACAGGCCTATATTACAAAATCCCTAATATTTGCAGGCCCTGCTTTTCAATTAAAAATTCACGAAACATAAGAGCGCAAGTGTCAGTCTTCAAGAGGTCAAAATCGTGACCTTCTAGAATTACGTTCAATGAAACGCGCATATGTCCCATAGTACTGCCTGATATCGCGAAAATTTGAGGCTGCGTAAATAAAGGTTTTTACAGTAGATGACTTGACGCCATCGACTCAATCAACAGACACAACCTGGACCTCGTTTTTATTATTCACAAGAAAAATGAGCGGCAATAACAAAGGTGTGATGAACTATTTGTACACTGAAGTTGTTAGCGTACATGCTAACATGTTTTGTGCAAGAACAGGAGGTTATCTAATGTGTCTGGTTTTAAGCACGTTCTCCTCTCTTGGATAATGTATCCAGCGGCAGCTGAAATTTGCGTTCACTAGTAGCACTCGTTGCAGGAATACAGAGAATCTTCCTTGCAAGGGAAGAAAGACGTGGATATTTCTTGCATTGGGACTTCCACCATTCTCAGGAGGCCATCGATGCCTCGCACGAACCTCCGGCATGGAGGTAGCTGTCTAGTTCATCGTCGTCAATGTCCGATCTCGGCGTGATCGGTGCCAGTCTTGAAACTCATCAAGGAGTCTCCCGTTTTGAGTGACTGTACTGGTGCATTCTTCACGGTCCTCCTGTTCAGAAGGAACCTCAGACCACCGAGCATCATTTGTCGCATCCGTGCTGAAAACAGCGGTTCTCTCCGCTTCTTTCAGGGCCCACAACTGGCAGGAAGGAGCCATAACAGTGTGGCAACGTAGTGTATCTCTTCGCGGCTTGTTCCAGGAACTGTGCCGCACGTTTCTTGAGCTGGAAATAATCCCTGTGTCTGCGCCACTGGGGTCAGATGTCCTTTAGGCTTCCGCTGGTATAGCAATACCAGGCAGCGTTGGTTGCTGTCTTGCTCAAGCTTCTCGCTGGCCTTCTTGAATGGCTCCAAAAGTTGCGACGTCCTAAGAGCTGCTTTGTTAAGATCCTCCATCAAGGTATTGCCCCTGCTGTCAAGAAGAATTCAGTATCTTCATACTGTGTGACCAGACGACTATCATAGCCACTGGAATTCCGTCTGGTGCTTACCTCTGACACACCATGGGGCGCTGATTGCACAGCTTCCTTTAGAAGTGGCAATGGCTTTTACCTTCTTCAGGCTCTTCTGCCATTCAGGCAGCTGCTCGGCGAAGGTACTCATCGTCGATATGCCGGAGAACAGTATTCAATGTATGGGCAATGCAGCTCATTCTGGTGTAGGGGCGAAGTGCGTTAATAATGTTCGCACTTGGTCCGTCACAAATACTACATTTTCAAGATGAGCCTCCTCGTGGCAGCGCACCTATGCCAGCTCTTTCCTTATGTTATCTCCAGTTTCATCTCAGGAGGAAAATCACTGTAAATAGGACCAAGCTGACTAGTTCCCACTCGTCGTTCACGTGGTAAGCAGTGGCAGTTATATACGCCACTTTCTTGTAGTCGTCAGTCCACATGTCCACAGAGTGAAAGCATAGCAGCCCTCTCTATAGCTTGCCGAACCGCTGGTTTCTATCGCTTCTCGAGTTCTTCAGCGACTTCAACTACCTTGCGAGATAGTGTCGTGGGGTGTGGAGAACATATTTCTGCGGCTATGATTCCGTGCAGCGCCCCAATAAAGTTAGCTCATCGACTAACTCCAAAAACCCTTCGTCACATACGGCGTCAAATGGCCTCATATCCTTGGCGCAGTGAACGCAGGCCGTCGTCACATTCTGCTTGGCGCTTGCAGGTTATACTAGGTTTCTCCGCTAAAGAAGCGTTATAGGAGTGCATTCGGCCGGCTGCATGCATTTGTAGCGATTCCAGTGAGATATTCTGTTTCCCCACCATCGTGGCTGAAAGCCTTTGCAGTCTTTGCACTGCACGATACCCTGCACGACAAATATGGCGTCAACAAGTTGAAGGAAATTTTTCAGACTTCACTCTTCTGGAGCCACCTCGGGATGAGTTTGAGGTTTCCGGAAGCAAGGTCGGTTTTAGGCGTACAGAGTTCTGGAGGCTCATTTCAGCAAAGGGCAAAAAATAAAGCGGTAGCTAAAACGTGAAATAGCACTAATGTAGCTCTACACCATGTAGCTTCGTGGGCCAAGTATATCTTATTGCCAACCCACCTGCAGTTTGATCCGCTGAATGTGAAGTCTCATTCCGGCAAAAATGAAATGCAGTCTCGATTAAGCCAAAAAGTGAACAATCCGCACTGCAGAACTAGGCAAGATACAAATCTGACAAAAACGCGTTACACCTGGAGCAATGCTGGCAACGACGCTAGCAAGAGTCCCAAACAAAAGGAAACAAATTCTCAAAAGTAAAGCTTCTACCTAAGTAGCCATGCGAGTGTCACTGTCAATATTCACCCGATGCTTAGTAGCAGTCCGTTAACCACGAGCAAAGTGCGACAACTCCCGAAGGTAAATTCTTCGGAGAAGCAGGCGTCCAAGTGTCCCGATCGACCTTCAACTGGCGACGAGCGGCAGCAAAAGCATGCTCGAGAATCGCCGAGCAGTCAGGACTGAAGACGCTGATCAGTCTCCATTCCCTTGAAAATACAACCTCCAACACTAACTAACCGGAGCGCTGACGACGGTTTTCTATACGAGCGCAGCAGCGTCTGTCTGTACTTTCCGCCTCAAGCGGTAAAGAACAACAAATAGACACCTCACACAGGCGGCGAACGGCGCTCATCGTCTTCTCTCCTCCCCGCGCTGTCTCGAGGCACCAGCGTAGCGCGGGCCGGGCATGGCTGTGCTCAGGAGTCAGGGCTTCTCGTTGTGCGTTACTTCCCGATCTTATGTTCTAGTAGGTTCTATCCTAGTTGGGAGGGTTGGCTCTCGCCTCGTTGCTACGCTCGGGATAGCACGCGTCAATCGTGGCCACGCGGAGTGCGTCCGTTTCTTGCGCCGCTTTTTGAGACATCTTGTATTTTCCGAGCGGCAGTCATGTGGCCGCTCACAGTTGCGATGCAGATAAAGGGATAAAAAATTTAAGGCAGCTCTGCCAACTGTACGCTAAGCGGGATGAAACTTTGGAACGGCTGCGTGCTACGCCTTACCGCCTGCCCATGTTGCTGGGATCACCGAGCGCGGAATTCAACGGACGCCGTCGGCATCACTGACACGTACAGCGGGCCCGAGCCGAACTAGGCCCCGACGGGTGCTGACCGAGAACCCGGCGGGCCCGCCGTCAGCCCAGGCCCGGCCCGAGCCCGCCAGAAAACCGCCTACCCGGCCCGGCCCGTCCCGCAGGGCCGGGCACGGGGCCCGGGCTTGCAGGGTGAGGCCCGAGCCCGTGCAGTGCTCTAAATTGTGGTGTGACCTGTGTGACACTTAATGTTAGAAGTGATTGCCAGTTTTTGTTTTTTCTGATAATTAAAAGGTTGTCGTCGAAACTACTAGCATGGAGAAAAGTTCTCAATTGGAGCACTAATCTAAGCAGTAAAATGTGAGGTCCGCCAATACCCCTTAATATGTTACCTGTGAAAAAGTGCCAATGTCGTGTTTGCACTGACGGTGTAGCACAGTGTACATACACTATATCTTTAGTAGGTACTTTTAATTCAAATGTGACGGTGGTAAAAACTTCGACAGGGGTCAATTTAGAGCAGCCATCATGGGCACTCTCCCAGCTGTGCACCCATAGCTATGATGCTCACTGCAGTCTTCATGTTGGTCATGTGCGCTGCAGACAGCTTTAACCATTTCATACAACTGCCAAAGTGGGTATGAAACCTGTTAGTTCAGGCAATTGGGGGGGGGTCCTGAGTTCCAAGGGCAAAGACGAGGAAGACCTCTCAATGATTGGCCTTGATGCCTCGAGCAGCAAGTTAGCTAACTGGGACCCAGGCTCCAAGAAATGTGGGCGAATAGTGAATATATGTCAGTTGTCGCTGCAGATTATGTCCTGCGCGTAAGAATTGCACTACTTTTCAGGTTTCTTTACTGTAACATTAACTTCACACTCAAAACTGCTTTGCGGATCAGCTTCCAGTGTGAACGGGCCACAAGCAACACACAATATCAATGTGGAAACAAAGAGCCAACCCTGTATAAATTGGGCACAAACAAAACATTACCTTCATGCATGTCACAAACCCCTTTAATGTGTGGCAGCATCACTTCTGTCAACTCGATTCAGCTCGCACATTCATTTGCATTGCTGTTCATAAATCTTGCATCTTTAGACAGAGCATTTGAATAATTGCCAAGCCCCAAACAAATCTAATATAAAATTGCTCAACTTGCCGAGTTTTTTTGTTTTTTTTTGTAAGAGATTACTTTACTTGAGAGCAGTACATCATGATCCCAGTGTGTCAAAGCTGTGATCGTGGACCACTGGTCACTACCTGCGACAATGGTTCTGTCACTTAAGTGACATGCCATTTCATTAGAGTGAGATGTAGTCTCCTGCAATATGAAAAACCCACAAGGAGCGCTTGCCGAGACGGTGGTTGGAATCGTTGCTGCGCGCGCTCCGGGTGATTCCATTCCATCCCGAGGGGAGAACTCACTCGGGACTCAGCTAAAGCGCCATATGCACTCGGTTTCGGTTTCGCTGCGGAGAGCAGTTCGTCAGCATCATGCCACGGCTATGTCCTACTAACGCGGCAAGTGCTGTCTGAGAGAGAGCAGCCTGAGCCAAGGCAACCGTTTGGACTCTGATAAAGCGCGATATTGATGCCATCCTTCTCACCAATGAATGCGCTCTTGAACAAATTTTATCTTTTAAATATAGGACTCGGGTATAACTTCAATATTTGTTTATTTTGCAGCGCCTGTTCGAACATTTTACACCAGAAACAACTGAAAAAAAACATTGATAACTCATATGTTTCAAGCCTTCATGACCATATCTTTGGGCATGACGTCGATGAAGCGCACGCTTTCCGAGCATGGACACTGTTCAGAGTGTCCATGTTCGGCTGAGCACTGAGTGTCTTCCTCTCGAAGCAGAATGGAATCGCCTGAAGCGCGCGCAGCGACCCTGCCAGCCACTGTCTCAACCACGCGCTCCCAGTGGGTCTTTCAAATTGCAGAAGACTGCACAAGCCATTGATAGCTTTTCTCGATGCATACAAGAATTACCGAATGCATGTGTCTCCTGTCAACAGGGGAGTTAGTTCCTATTCACCACAATCAGCAGCCGACTGTCCACCTCCTGAAGGAGCTGGCTGGCTGGCCGGCTGAAGCGGCACCTCTGGAGGCGCCCCCAGGCTCTCCTCTTGGTAGAGAAGCTCTGCTGGCAGTGGAGGCTGCAAAGCAGATTCGCTGTAATCACTGCTACCCCTCCAGTGCATTGCAACAAAACGTGTAGTTCCTTCTCAACATAAAACAGCATTTGTTTTTTCTTGCTGGTTGGCCAAAATGTTTCAATATAAAACGCATATATTAATAGTCGAGCAAAGAATTTGTGCACATTGTGGTTTGCAGCAGACTGGAGTCCTATCGCACAAAAGGTTGGGGTTCAGAGTCTCCAACGCTGTTAAGATTTATGTACAATGTGCAACACTGTAAGCGCAAACACAAGATCGTCCTTTTATCGAGGTTTACATTGAAATGGCATTGGCGGGCCCCAAAATTTACTACTTAGGTTAGTGCCCCAAATGAGCACCTTCTATCACTAGTAGATTTCATGACAGCCTTTAAATTCTAACAGAAAATCAGAAAAAAAAGCCGACAATCGCTTGTTTGCGCTAACAGTATTGCACAGTGTTCTTATATTTTCTATGGGCCTTCTTCCGTTTGTTGCACTATTACGACGGGTTTACGTGTCAACATAGTGTCTAGAGTACTGTCCGACGGCACTCCACTCGCGCCTTCAAGTGCCGTCCGAAAGTCTCCTATTGGCGACTCCAGCGAAATCGACGCCGTGTAGCGGCAACGCCGAGAAGCTCAGCGAGGAGGTCGTTTCGACCCTGTCGTCTGCTATCGCTGCTTGGTTCTCGTATAGGCAGCATAGAAACAAACATCGTTTTCAGCAATTATTTCCATGCTTCCGCCGTGTCATTCCTATGCACTGACTAGAAGAAGGTTACTATCGCTGAAGAATCGCTTTGCTTTCATATCTAACTCCGATTTTACGCTGCAGTGCAAAATATTTATGGTGGTCCGCGTGCTGAACAACGAAAACGACCTCCTTTCGTCCGCCATCTTGCCTGACCAGCGCGCCCTATAGTTCGCTGGCGTCGCGAATAGAGCGAATTGTCAAAACGCGTTTTGAAAGCTGCAGCGTAGCTTAGGGGTAAAATGTCTGCCTCATACACAGCGGTGGCTGCTTCATACACAGTGAACCCGGGTTCGATCCACAGTGTGGGCATACTTTCATTGGCCGTGCCGTATGCATGGCGGTTTGAGCGATTTTAATTTGCTTACAACTTCCAAATTAACGCAAAATTTGCCACAACAATTTTTTTTTTGTGTTACTATGTTGCTTTAGGTTTATCTCAAACAAGTTTTCGACCAGCCAAAAAAAAAATCATTGGAGGGCCCTTCATTTTAAAACACCTCTAGACATAGGGACTTTGAAGAAAAGTTCAGGCAACACATCTTACACTCAAAGAACAATAAGTGTGAAACTACTTGATTGAGCAGACCACTAAGCGATAACGACTGAGCGATTTCTGGTAATCCCGTAATAGTCGCGCGGCAGCTGACTTCCGGATATTGCTCGGAATATCGCTCCCAACCCTCCCAACAGAAGGCCTTGCTCCAACACGTGATATGCTGCTGCCTCACCAGTGTGCCTCACATCGGCCAAGTGGCCAGGTGCTGTGAAAATAATCGATGCAATAACCGTACAACACAAATAAATAAAAACAAAACTACAGAAATTTAGAAATCGACTTATTTTTGCTGATTTTTCAAGCTGAAATCTCCTACTATTTTCTGTGGAACTGGGGCAACACTGCTGTCACCGCGAAGCGGCGTGAACGCAGGCAGGCCAGGGAGTGGGTTAACGAGCTCCCCAGTGACACACGCGCCGTCCGACTTTCTTTCGGACAGCACTTGTTGGCGCGAGTGGAGTGCCGTCGGACGGCACTGTAGACACAGCCTTACATAAAAGTGGGTTTCTCACCGAGGCCTCGGACGACGACGGGAGGGACTGCCTGGGACGCAAGCCACCGCAGCCCCTCGATGAGTCCCTCCCGACGATGGCCAGGATCCGGGTCTCAACCTCGTTGAGGGGACCCACCGGGTTGGCCCCACCGCCCGTCCGCGCCGCCTCCACCGCCAGCAGGCCGTCGTGCTTTCGGGCGGAACACACTCGGGCGTTCCACAAATTCTTCCATTCCACTCTCTCCTTCCACGCTAAACCTTCCGCGTTGAGGCGGCCCGTAATTACGTCCCAGAGGGCCGTCCTCTCCGCGGCGGTCAGCGTGGACTCGGTTGCTGCCCGGACCAACACTCGATTTGAAAACATGTAGTCAATCAGCATATCGAGCTGTCGGTCCGAGCAGCGAGCCCCTTGCTTCTTTCTCTTCGCCGCGGGAGTTGAGGAGCAGCCGCTGCTCTCCGCCATGGTCAGAGAAAAACAACGGAGCAGGAACGGTGCGAACCTCGAATGCCGTTCTAGAGTTACAAATAAACGCGAACTATTTATAATAAAATAACGCAGGTCATTTATGTATTTCGAATACGGATATCTCGGAATTTAATATGTATATTTGTTCTGCTTTTTTTTCGAAAAAATAGCACCGCAGTCGACGAAGCGCGTGCTCCCCAGAATTTCCTCTCGGGACTTCCTCGCTCCTAAAAATCTGTGAAGTTTCAAGTTAACAAGTGCCGCGAACCGTGACGTCGCTGTGAAGATGCCGCCCGATGAAGTTGTGTGCTTGTGAAGTTATGGCTCCTCCCCCATGGCCACGTCACGATGAACTTAGTTTATAGGTTTCACCAGCATAGACAGACTGTTGTTCTCGGTATTCGGCGCCAGGCTCCAGGTACTTTTTTCGTTTGCATGCGCGGGCATTTTGGCGTGAATGAGAAAGACCTGAAGCATCCGAGGAGCAAACTGCCACGGAACCGCCCGAATCGTCCGCCATTTTTCCTGTTGAAAGATCTATGGCTATGGATAGAGGTGGCTACCAGAATGGATTTCATTGACTATCATCCTTGTCACCTTTGCACTTGGTGCCCTAGCTGCTGGCATTCTTTCCTGCGGCTGCGAGTTAATTGGTGGCTGCAGGGCGGCATTTGAAACATTAGCAAAATTTGTTAATGAGTATCATAATACAAATTGTATTTTAAAATTATTTCGTACCAAGACATGAATTCACATGATGGTAGTTGTCGCACTGGTGGCGCCGCAGTGGCAGCCCACTGGACGTCCTTTAAAACTTCAAACTGACAGCAGTCCTCAATCCCCCGAATCCCCAATGCAAAGTAACACATGTGTCGGAGGAATCGTATCCTGTCTACTTGTGCGGAAACATGTATGTGTACGCCCGATTTTAGGATGGCGACGCGAACGTCGTTATTCTGTGTAACGATATAAAGAATTTTAGCACAGTTGGACTTAATGAAATTCAATGCACAACAGTTGGTACGACGTGTGGTGGCATGTGTTGTGCCCCATCGCCGCTTAGGTGGTGACAGGGACAAGAATGTTGTCTAATAGGCGGAACTATTTCAGCATGAGGATTTTGCGTTTTGCGGATTCAGAGTAAGCATCTGCAGCAATCACGTTTTGAGTGGGCCTGAGTTTATAGATGCTGATTTGGGCGTCTTTAGTGGTGAGGGCGGCGGCGGGGGAGAGGACTTTGTGGAGAAAATGGCCCGGGATGGTGCGGATTGAGAAGCCTCCAGTCGGGCGACTGATGACAGTTGACATGTCCTGCAGGGGCCAGGGCGTGCCTCGCGCCAGGCTAGAAGGTGGGCCTGCCGCTCGGAGCGCCCTGCCGAGAGTGAGGCTCGGTGTATATGCTGGAACCACATTCTCATTTTCCGTGGTTTGCGGAGCCCAGAGAAGTCAACCATTCTCGTCGGAGGTTGAAACGAGACTCCCTTGCTCAGGTTCGTGTCGGAAGCGTTTTCCTGAGATGAAAGTAGAAGATAAGGATGGGGCACAGAAAACCCAGGCTCGTTTGTGATATGTACCATGTCATGCCAGATCTAAGGGGATACTTTACTCATTTTCACTCATTCCACGATATTGAGTAATTTGAAATGAAGTGCTGCTTGACCACTGCACATTATTTGTTACAAGAACATATATGAGGGTCATTTCATAAATAAGCACACTACTTGTTTTTCTTAATTGTATATGTTATATTGGGCAGTACCTCTTTAATGCTTCTCAATAACAGCATTGTTAAGTTCTTGTTAACGCCCGAACTAACTGTTAAATGGACCACTCGTATTGCGCGACAATTCACTGCTGCACCTGTGGAAGGCCACACTCGCCAACGGAGAAGCGTTTCAGTAATCTTACTGACACTTTTCTCGGTTGGCGAGTGTGGTCCTTTGTTTCGTGCAGTCTTTTAAGATACATGTTTTTTTCTTTCTCTGTTTCCTCTGTTAAAATTACACCAATCGGAGGGGTCGTTTGGCAGACAGGCGCCGTAGGTTAAAAAAGCCAGCTAGCATTCTTTTTTTAAATTTTTACTTGTGTAAGTTTGTTGTTGGAAATTCGTATACAATGCTTCCACCACCTCCAGGCCCCTCTGTGGTAAATATTAGCGCGATCTGTTGTTAAGCCAATTTATGCGGTCACCTTAAAAACTTCACCCTTATTCGGGATCGTGCAGCAGAGCTGGGGTGTATGTGTGAACAGTCCAAAAGACATGATCAGTATAAGGATGTATATCTACCAATTATATTCAGCAGATATTGAACAAGGCATTATTATACAAATAATTTCAAAGCTCTGAGTCTTAATTCCACTAAAGAATATAATTCAACATTCCAACAGCATCCTGTCAACAGCTTCCATGAGGCTTGGTAGTTTCAAACAGCAACATGTCCTCAAGAAGTGGAGCACAAAGGGCTCCGGTGATTGCCCATTCCGGTGCTCTAGCTGCCCGAGGGCCACGAGTCTTTAGTCTCTCGAACCTTGCTTTCAGCCCTTCATTCTTGTACCTGGGCTACAAATTGAGTAGGCTTGCAGCACCATCTGAAGGAGTTGAAGGCCCACTTCTGAAGAGAAAAGGGATAAAAGAAATCATTAACCACTTTGCACAACAGCTAATAACATATAATAGACCAATAGAAATAAAGAGCAAAGCTTGGAAGATTCATCTTAACCACCCAGGTATTCTGAAGCTAGACGGACCTTGCAACTCAATGAACCTCAGTCGAATTGCCGGCCATTTGGTCTGGTTAACAATCTGATAACTCAAGATCAGTGGACCAGCAGCTTAAACGAAAGCCCACTTTTAAATAATGGCTAATAAGACGTTAAACTTTTAAGATATAGATAGCACTGATAAACAAGAACTTTATTAAATACAGAATTGTGATGGAGCTGTCAATGTGTACCACTTAATTTTCAAAGCATAAAAAAAAAAATGTTAATGGGAATTTAATTTGTAACTTTCTGGACCTGAGAAGAGCTGCGTGCGTCTACAAATTGGCAACCAAACCAAACTGTTTTGTCCATCACAACCACTCTGTGGAACATTACCTTCAATATTATTTTTCTTTAAATTTGGTTTAACACGACTTTTTCCTAGCAGTAACATAGCACACCACTCGCAAGGTACAATGATGCGGTTCAATTCAGCTATATTTTAAGCCTCTTGGCAATTTTCTGATCCCAGAATCGGACTTGTATGAGCAGAGCCAAGGGGCATTCACGGCAGCCAAGTTAGGTTCTGTGTCGTCCGTACATAGGTGGAAAATCCCTTCCTATGTGACAGAGAAAAGCTCTGCCGTGGTCGGCACACCACCCCAGGCAGCAGCATTACTGGGTTCAAGCATAGCTTAGCAAGCACACAACTACACACAACAGCGAAACACTTTGCAGTGACAAAGCAAACATTTTTACTTACCGGTTATGTACATTTGCCAGTGATTGTCCAGTTGCCATCCACAACCTATGATCGTTGGCTAGACGCAGTGTCTTTCAGATACCGTTTGCTACTCTTGAACAAAGTACTTGTAAGAAACACCAGTAAAAATCCGTTACGTAGGCAAGGAAGCAGCCGGCCACGACGACACCTGAAACCCAAGTGAGCTTTGTTTTAAGCTCGTGCGGTGAAAAGCGATAACACGTGCTAGCTTCGCGCATGCGCTTTGCGCACGTCACATGGCGTGCTGCATCGTAACGTGCCGCGTCACGCTACACATGTCTCTTACTATTAAATAATACGAAGGTCGAATACACACTGACCTGGAACAAGCACTACTATATTTTAGCGTTTGATCCCGTCAGTGTATACTGACCTTCGCGCTATCTATTAGTAAAATGCATAACCAACTAGCCTACCTTCATATTTTACACCTATATCATTACCAGAGCCCCGCATATACCTATTACCTATGAGTCTTCCTCAGATATTCGCAGGAAACTGGTGGATGACAGTTGAAAATCATCAGATCTGGCAGATTGGGATCGAACGCAGATGCCAGGGGCTGCAGCTTGCGGATGGTCGGATGCGGATATGCACGCGTCCAGATAGACATGCTTGCTGAGCTGACCTAAAGCGTGCGATCGCAGAATGTAGAATCGATGCCAAACCTGCATGAGCCTGCCATCTTGACATAATCGCTTGTGCGTCATATACTTCTCTGGTCCTTTAGTCATGAAACTGCTTTAGTACTTTCATGTCAGAAAAATTAGGTGCAACCACAGTCCCTCACATGCACGGCTAGATGGCCCCCTGGGTGAAGATTTAAGGGATAGTGCATTCTCGCCGAGTCTCACGTTGGCGCACCTCCCTGACTGTCCCCTTACACCTTTCGCATGATAACAGGATATCTTTAATGATGCTGCTGCGGCAGTCAGCGAACCTCCGTGCATGATTGATCTTACATTGGCCATGTCTTGCTGCTTGTTGATCTTCGGACACAGCCGTCGAAGTTTGTCAGGTGCAGTATGGAGGATTGGTACCTCAAACCCTCGTGGTTACTCGTTTTAGGTTGTGGGACACACGATGAGCGTAGGGGCATTACAACAGGTCGGATCCTTCTCTAGTGTCTGGTTTTCTCTTTTAGATGGTTTGAACATGCTCTCGACGACGTTGGACAGAACTGCTATGGGATATGTGATTTAAAGGCGCTGCGAACGCGAGGGCGGTGGCCGAGCAAAACCTGAGTGCGCACGGGACTTTTGAGTTGTACTCGGCTCGAGGCGGTGCTGGAAAAGAGTCAGTCCAATAAAGGTCTTGAAAACGCAACAGGATATCCTGAAGCTTTAAGTCTTTGCACCTGGTTGCTGAAATTCTGATAAGGATAAATAACTGGGCAAGTTGGTAAGAGTTCATGTTGAAAAACAGCGCTACTGGGACGAGGACAAAAGACAAAGAGAACACAAGACAAGCACTGATTATCAACTGGTTTGTTAATAGAACATAAGGAAAAAGACAATGAAATGAAAAACATGGAGTCTTATGTTTGTCGCGCTGCTGGGCTGCCTCGTGGAATATGTCATCTTTTTTCATCTGATTGTAGAACTTGTTTTCTTCTCTCTTTCCTCAGGACCTCTTGTTAGCCTAAATCCAGAAAGTTCACCTCGCTGGGGTTGGCTCTGAAGGTTGGCTCACACGCAAACTGTTGTTCTTCAACAGTTCGTTGATGTTGTACGCTTCAACCATCTCTCAACATGTTTGGTCGTGGTGTTGATATAACATAATGGTGTCTTCTAAGCGTGGTTCTGCAACCGCAATCTCGGCAATGTACTGCTAGATGTGAATACACGGTGCCTTTTAAGGAGCTGTGGTGCTCTCTGAGGCAGATGTTTCAACACCGGCCAGTCTGCCCCGATCTAAGAGCGCCCACAAGAGAAGGAATGCGATAAACCACACCTTTTACACCTACGACACAAACTTTTTCCCATGCTTTACCTTACATATGTTATATTCTGATTTTGTGTTTCCGTCTCTGCGTACACGTACAGTGGAAGATGGTCTAGTTAGTTTCCGTGTGAAATGCGGTGAAGATGAGGAATAACTAGAAACTTTCTTTTTTTCTTCTCTAACTGGTTCTTCCAACATGAAATTGAAGCTAATCTTTACAGAATTTTATTAAACTTTCGCATGCTGATGAAATAATAGTCTGGGTATCCTGAACCCCTAATCCTTTGAATCTGGGAAGTGAAGCTAACGCCCATTTGTGAACACATGATTTTGTTAAAGTGGATTTCAAACAGGGAATATACTATGCCTTTTTTTACGAGTTTCTAATGCGCTGACTGGTAATTTAGCAAACTCTTTGATGTTCTAGGATGGTACAACCAGCAAATGTGTTCTTTTTTAAATTCAACAAGGAGATCTAAAATCTGAATTTGACTCTCTTTGGGGGTCTCATAGAGTAGGCCGAAGCCTTGACCAAGCTCATGGAATAAGTATTCATTGAGCTTGGTCAAGGCCATAGGTATACTCATTAGTATAAAGAACATCATGTTGGAGACAAAGGAAGACCCACAAGCGAACGCCTAGCATGGGCTTAGAGTAGTGGGTAGTTGAACCCTTGGTACTCCTCGGATGGAAACGCTTCCTGGATAGCTCGGACAACACCGGAGGGCAGGATCTTCCGGTTTCCCTTTCCAAGCTTCTGCCAAACCCACCGTGCAAACTGGTGATATGCCACATACCTGTATTTTCTGTTGAATTAATAGAAGGATGACATAGGTTATAAATTATGGAAATATAAATTTAACTGTACGGTTATGCAGTACAATGGGGTCAATTTTGGTATGCAGTTGCTATGAATAGGGTTCCTCTAATAGGGTTCCTCTAATACACTGAATTGAATAAGCTTGTCGGCACTCTATGTCGCATATCCACTAACGAAGTTCATGTTCGTTAAAACTCGACTCGTCATTCACAGTCGGGAAGTTCATTTATGCAACATGATATACCGAGGGAAGAATAAACGTTCCTCTTGAACACCGGAAGGATTCACCTTACCCGCTGACACTGTTTTTGTGATATATAGGCAACATACAACTATTCAGCGATGTTTCCTATAATAGCTGCATGCCAGCTGAAGCTGGCTGAGCATCAGCAGGCATGCTGCCATCATGGGAACATTGTAAGATCTAAGAAAGAAGGAAATGGAGTATCATATACTTATCGATAGAAACTGTATCATTTTGCTGATATTGTGTGATATGATCTGGTATAAGGAAGTCATACTTGAGGGTGTTTCTTTGTCTTGTGAGTTCCCTGTCATTTAGTTCCATCACCCTCATGCTGTAGGCAATCTGGAGGACAACGGGATTCAAGATTGCGCTGAAAAAAGTCCTTGTGCCTGGTGATGCACCTGGCACCGGCCTTGGCGGTAACCTCCCTCACCTCAATGCAGCAGAGGCTGGCCATTACCTGGCACCGACCACAACTGCACCTGCAGTGAGACATCACACGAGTTAATACCAGCACCGCAGACTTCCCCCAAAAATGTATAGGAATAGTCCAAATGAAATCACACAGAAAAAAAGGAAAACTCGTGCAACTTCAGTCTCGTTCAAATCTGTTTGGCAGCTTACAGACAAAAGACTTGTTTCCAAAACCTACAAAGGATACATACAGAAGATATAACGGTAAAGGGAAGTGGCTTAATAATGTTGCTCTGCGAGATGAAGCATTCCTGCACATGGCCTAGGTAATCTCCATCTTCAATGGTCACTGTTCCTTTGCACAGCAAAAAGCAAAGCTTTGATGGCGCAGACACTACTACAGTTCTTTCAATTACATAAAACACAGTCAGTTCCAATCATAACTGCACTGTTGCTCTTTTTCTTGCAAGCGTAGTTCCTGCTTGTGAAAGGATTTCTCATAAACAAAAAGGAAGTACTCTCTAACGAAGAGAGGTAAAGAGTGCCCTTCCTTGACAAGCACGTCTTTTCCACAAGTGACAGGTTGCAAACTTGTTTGGCCTCGTAAGCAGCGTGTCTCCATCAACCTCATCAGACGACTCCTACAGGCCGGTGCTTTGACATCTCATCGCACACCACCTTTGCCTGTGGCGAGACACGCCGTTCGTGTCAAAGGCCGCAATTACACTTCTTGTGCCATTCATACCCTATTGCAAAATTTTGCAAACTGGGCCAGTTCAAACTGGATTATTGTCACTGGTTATATTGGTTGAGCTGGACGAACTGAAAACTGTGCCATTGATTTTACCCTGAAACTGTTGTTTACCGGTGGTTACTGTTAAAAATGTGTATATGATAATTTTGATCAAAAAAAACTGCATGACTGACATATTAAAATAACAATTTAATCAAGCATTCCGTCTCCATGCGGAAGGCATCATGTCAAAACCTTCAAGCAGGAATGAGAGAAAAAAACGCTTAGTCCTGTTTAAGCAAATCTTGGCATTTACGCTCGGGGGGAGGGGCAGCGGTTGGGTGCGCTTAGATGGTCGCCCGGATGAACCATGATTGACGAACCTCGTGGACCCCACCTTTGTTCCAGCGCCCAGAGTAGACGCATTCTCAGTGAAACTGTGACCGTATTCCAACAATGGTCTCACAGGGATTATCGCCGCTCTCGTAGCATGCGTGGCTTGCCGCTTCCACGTCCGCTTTAATGTGTTCTTTAGGCGGGTGCCTTTCACTCGGCCTGTCTCCCCAATGTAGGATGCGTCACAGTCTAGACAGTTCAGGATTTATACACGCGCCGCAATTGAGACTCTGGAGATTATAATCTTTAGGTTTGAAATGAGGTCACGCAGTTTGCGATGGGGTTTGAAAGCGTGCGGATATTCAAAGCTGAGGGCCCTCATGACGATTCAAATACTGCTAAATAGAAGGTATTTAGCACTGTCTAAGTGGTCATTGTCTGACTTCTTATTTTATTTACATCTGTTTACGCGTGTTATCAATACATTTTTACTTCACGTTTTATTATTCTTTCTGCTATAGGTAATGAAACAAACAAAGTCAAACAATGAACCACTGGTACGTCCACATCGCTGGCGTGAACAAAGTGGGGTCACACCAGATTCGTCAGATCATGGTTCATCAGAAGTGACTCATCGACACCAGCTCTAACCACAGCCTCCCAGATGTATGCTGGTGGTCGCCATCGTTATCGAGTTTTTCTCTCATTCTTGAAAGGTTTCGCAATGATGATGTCTCCCGCGCCAAACGCAACGTTGATTAAATTGTTTATTTTATTTATGTCCAAGTGGTATAGTTTTTTGATGTTATGAGTCCCGACACCCAGAATATTTTGCTGGTAGTACTGTACAGCTGTGTACTGGTCCTCCATGCAGTTAACCAGTTTGAAGCATGTATTGACAACCGCAGTGTATCTGATAAATTCACATCATAATCATTAAAAAATACACATACTTCAGATCCGCAAAATAAACAGCAATATTTTCACTTATTAAAAATATAAAATTTGTCATGATATTATTTATGTGTCCCGGCAGTTAGCGAGGATCCTCCACCTTCTGGGTGTCAGGAGTTTCGGTGGTGGCCGCTGCGCGGCACCTGACATCTGAAAAAAATAAACATCAGTAATTAGGATTATGGCAGATTTATGTGCCATCTGTTCCTAAATAGTATGTAACTAATGTCACGAATAACCAATATGCATTATGTGACAATTATGAAAGGGAATATGGGAAGTGTGTACTTAATTCTAAATGAGGTTCGAATACCGCTGACAATTACACAAAGCAATGCCCAAGAGTGGCGGAGCCTATATTGCTACCCCGCTCTCCCGTTAGGTCGCTGCTATGCAATTACGCAACTACTGTATTGATGAGGGGATCTCTCAAGCTGCATGTATACAGGCGGTTGAATCATTAACGCAGCTGTTTAAAATGGTTGCTGAAGGTTCCGGTTTCATCGCATCTGATGTTGAAAATGAATCAAATTGGGCTACTGGGGCGGGGAGTTGAGCCGATTACCTGGCTTGCTGTACGGAGACGAGACAGCCATTACTATGACTGTAATGAGGACGGGCCGAATTCCTGAGCACACCCGTTCTGGGATACAGCCATTTTGCCTGTCAATGGTGGAACTTCGGGTAGAGTACCTGCATGCCCTGGGATTCGCCATAAAGTCTTTGGAGGATGTCATCAGGCACAGAGACCATCGGCGAGGGCAGCGCTCAGGCTCCCAGCAAACTATCTTCTACAAACGGCAGAGAATTTGTAACCACTCCCAAGCAGAACAGCAGTGCAAAAAAGGCCGTCGCGCCGAACCCATTTCTACTGGCCCCCGTTTCTAATTCATGCCTTCTTTCGACTCAATGCTGGCGCTCGATGCGGCGTGAGCTGCGTGATACATTTGTGCGTTTCTAAACGGCTGCGTGACCTTCTCCTTTCTGGGCATCGGCTTATAAGCGTGGGGACACTACATCATCTCCGGTCCCAGGCACGGCCATTCCAAGTGCCCTGACTCATGCAGTGTACTCCACTTTCCGGCCTTACTTTACCATGTCATGTGGGGCTCCTCGCTTCCGGGGCGCTGGCGGCGCTTGCTGGTGCAAACCAGGGTGGATAAAGGTCATGTGGTAAAAAGCAGAAGGTTATGAAATCCAAGTGGGAACGATTGGCTGGCAGGAATATGAACTCCTATGAGGTGATTGCATCACAGATTCTTAACCTATTAATGTAACTATTGTTTCAAACTAGGTACAACTGTACATGCATCAAAATAAGAGTTTTATTTCTCTATTGATCTGTTATCTGACATCTGCCTAGAGAAATGTTCTGTAAAGGCCAGACATTTTCTCGTCCTGGGGCAAGATTCGTTCCAGAAGCTCATCTTACTTGGTTCGTCAGTTTTTTTATTGGGAGTTGTTTGGATTGAAAAAGCCCAATTTGCTTATGTGGAAGAAAAAAGTGATTCATGGGGTTTTCCGGCTTGAGAGTTAAAATTAAAAACAGTAGAGACCATCTCGAACCAAATGAAAAAGGACAAATATGGTGTGAGGCGAAAGAAACGAGAAAAAAAAATAATGTGCCTCAGTCTGCTCCAGCGTTAGCGTTGCGGACTTACTAACCCAATTGAAGTTAAATGCGTAGAATAGGCATGACCTATAGACCTGTAAATTTTTTTGTAAAAAGCCAATTTGTGGAAAAAAAAAAAAAAAAAAGTAGTGTCGATTGAAATTACCCCAGGGGACCAGGCGGGTCCAACCAGCGGCTTTATATTCATTTTAATTAGATTCCTCCTCTCCTCTTGTTCTTCACTTCTTATGACTTACAGTGATGTCTTGGTTTGATAGCATCTTTAACTTATGCTGATGTATGGATTCCTGATATCTTCTGATCTTTTCTGTTGAGGTGTTTTGCTGATTGCGTTTTTCTTTTCCTTCCCCTCTCTTCTCTTTTTTTTTCCCTTCGCGCTTCTCGTTGTCTCATTCTCTGAAAAGAAAACCAAAGCGCAGGATTAGGTAGCCCCCTCCCCTTCCCCACACCTCCCTCTCTTTGGCCCCCTCCTCTCTCTCAGAGGAACCTTTGGTTGTTTGGTTGTTCTGACTATATTAATCGCGAATAGCATTCTTTGGCTACTTCACGCACTTTTCGTCTATGTAGCTATCTATCTGGCTATCTGAACCTCTTACGCCAGCGGGTCGATAAATAAATAAAAAAGGCCGGGAAGCGCCGGCTGAGTTCGAACCGTTGACCGCTTTGATCAGCGAGGCAGACGCGCTAACCACAGAGCGCATGAAGGCGGTCACTCAGCAGCACTCTAAACGATTGTTTATATCTTTACCATGGGGCCGCGCTTCGGCGTCGCAGCTGCAGGTGTAGCGCTCCATGCCACGAGGGCTCATTCCGCTTTCGTGAGAGCTGAGCACGGCCGCTAGCTCACCCCTCTCCCGCGCTCGGGAGAGGGTGATGTAGCGGCCGTGCTCAGCCTTCACGAGAGTGAATGAGCCCCGTGCATGGAACACGCGCGTACCGGTAGCTGTGACAGCGCTGTAAAGCGCGTCCCATGGTAAAGATATAAACAACCGTTTAGAGTACCGTTGCGTTGAGACTAGCTGAGACGCCAGAAAGTCTGGTCGGTACCATTTTGAGTGTTTGTGCGTATGGCGCGTGCTTTGCTCGCCTTCCTAAGTGACACAAACGCACGTGCTGGGCCTGCGGGGGAAATCGTGCGCAGGGCTGTGAAAGTGTCAACAAATTTAGAATCGCCTCAAGAGTGGGCTGGCGTATCTCAGAGTGTGCCGGCCACCTGACGAACGCGCATAACTCCGCACCGTTTGATGCTGTTCGCATTAACATAGATAATCATTCCCAAAGGATGGGTTCTGCTTGATTTCTTCTAATATATCTGTGAGTGGCAGAATCACGTCCTGAATGAGGGAGTGAGTATGCAAAGGTGTTTATGTAGGAAAGCATGAGAAGTTTGGATAGCTTTCCTTTCTTCCTCCTCCCCTCCTGCCCCTTCCCTCCTTTTGTTCTTTCCCCTCTGTCCCCCCCTTGTTTTTTTTGGACCCGGCAAGAGTTGCTGAATACTCTTTGTCTGTCTTCATATGTTCCTCTGTTGTGTGTTTTTCTTTTTTTTTTTCCCTCTCTGGGTGTTCTTGTGAGTGTGGATGAGAGAGCAGCGTTCATGTACCTTGTGATGCAACTACCTCTTGTGGTGTCTATTGTATCATTTCTTTTCTCTTCTTTTGTGCAATTTGCCTCCTTGCTCTCTTTTTTTGGGGGCAGGGGGAGACTTTTTTGTGGACGCTTTTCTGCGCAGACGGTTTATGTTGTTTTCCTTTTCTCTTTTTTTTTTTTTTTTCTGAAGGGTCTTGTTGTGATCAGCTATCCTATTCGTGGACATTGCGCGACACTACCTTGAGGCTGGGGCTGGGGGCGGGCAGGTGGTCCCTGACTCCCGGGAAGGATGTCAGGGACACTGATGTCGGGTGACTGCCGTTGCCCTTCCTCCGCTATGTCCTGGGCTAACTTTTACTCTTTTTTCTTTTTTTTCTTTTCTTTTTGGGGAGGGTTTGGTTCCTCCCCCTTATGTGGTTCCTGTGTTTTGACACATCACTTCTTATGGCGGGGCCCAGTTCTTATTGGATGCGGTTCCAATTGTTAAATATTTTAAACTGGGCATACTTCTAGCTTGACCAGATCAGTGAGCAGTTTCTCTAGATTCCGCTGGCATGACTTGTTTGAGATGACACTGAGGCCAGTTTCACTGCCAGTTGTAACTGTTTGACTGCCAGCTAAGGTAGTCTAAGACTGCCAGCCAGGAACAGTTCGACTCACAGTTCAACGGCTGTCAGCAAGCAATTGCGACAGCAGTGTCACATGTTCAAGCTACATTTTGCCTGGTTACCTACCAGTTTGAGCTGTACAATGAGACAGTTCAGCCAGTTTAGCTGGCACTTCTGGAGTTTGGCAGTTTGATTTCCAATTTGCATGGTACAATTCGGCTACAACCAGTTCATTGTTTGGCCTGTTCATGTCCGAGACTGTTTCAGTAGGGTAGGCATTCCAAAATCTGCATAGGCGGCACCCTTGGCGGCTGCGACACACTTCAGAAGCCTTTGTTTCCTGATTCAAAGACAGAGGCTGAATGAGCCCAAAAGTAGCCCAAGTTATCTTGCAGATTTCACAAGATGTGAGAGTTGATGCATGTTGAATGTCATCATCCTGATGTTGTACAGTCATGGTCCTCCATGAACCTCATCAGAAGTGACTTTAAAGATAAAAAGATTTCAAGTTGGAATCTATGGTGCCTGTCACAAGATCTGGTGCATATACTCTCAAAATTCTTTCAGCACACAAAAATGCAACTGAAATGTCATTAAAATACACAAGTCGGTTATAGGTATTGCTAGTGGGAACATGCTGCTAAGCAGCTAAGCTGGTTATACAGTATGTAAGCACTATCTAAATAGCATTCTCGTTAAAATTTCTACCCCGATCCCATCCTGAGCTATGAAGACTCAAGGGACACACCAAAACTGACATGCACAAGAGTGAATAAAGTCCTGCCCAAAAGCAAGGCTAGTATCTCCAGCAAGAGCAAGTACCAGTAAGATAGCAAGCAGATTTCGCAGGCAGCACAAATATCTAAGACAAAGCAAATGCATATTGCAAATCTTGAAAGTCGTCATGGCGGAACTACACGTACTATTCCCACCCCGGATATGAAGCATTCCTTGATGTGGTTGGGAAAAGAGCCGACTTTCAGTGATTACATTCTCATCACAAATGAGGAATACCCTCAAACCCACACTTAGAATCTTCTGGATAACCCAATATTCTGAGTCATGCTTCTTGACCACAGATGATTCAGACTTGAGGGAGTTCTTTGTTTGCCCTGCTGCAGACAATTTGCCCTTTGTGGACAAATCTCTGGTACTCAGCAGCGAGGTCAGGGCACTCTTGCAGCATACTCTGCAAGAGTCGACCTGATTTCCAGAGACAAGATCAGTCTTTTAGGGCACCCAGGCAAGCCAACATCACCTACAGAAACGAAGTTTACCAGCTTGGTAGCCCAGCATTTGGTGGCACATGTCTTTGCAGCCCTTAGGCAAGAGTGTGAGGCCAGGAAGGAATCCAACTGCTGTGCCATGATCACCCGTTCCACAATCTGGCTAGGGACTGCATTGGCTCCAGTTGCAAGTTTTGCACAGGCGTCCATTTCCAGTTTCAAATACGAAAGCAGAGTGGCTTTTGTATTTTCATCTTGCCACTTAGCCATGCTTGTTCATTTCACCAGACACCAAAAACAGTGCCTACAACTAATCATATTCATGTAAACAAATATGGACAGTGGCAAACGCTGTTCGTCAATATGGCGGAACACGGCCTACCAGAGGTGAAAAGTCATGTCGTTAGACCACCCTATATAAAAACACTCATCACTGCCCCTGTTTGTACATTGTATGGAAACAGTGAGGAAAGCAAGGAAATGACAGATCTCAAGCAAAGCATGTACTATTTTTATCCAGGCAGATCTGTCACATACATTCTAGTACTGTTGTAATATATAGAACATCACATTTTTCTCGCATGGTATATGAAATAAAAGTATACCAAATACCCCCAAGTCCCCATAATTTGCTTGCCAATACACTCCTATAAGTAAGTAAATAAAGCAAATTTCACAACAAATATAGTTTACCTGCACATCGGATCTAGTGGCTCGGCAATCATGGGCTGCAGCAGCAGGTAGATGGCTTCAGCGAGTCAGGGAGAGGTGCCTCCAAAACGTTGAAGGCACAATGTCCAGCAGGCATGGCAGGCAGTAGAAGAGAAGCCAATGCCTCCACTCGCTTGCCTTCGGGAAGGTATGGTCGTGGAAGGAGGAGGAAACAAGCTTTATTAGTCTTCTGGGATCAGGTATTCGGGGTAGTGGAGGCCCAGAGGCCGCTGCAACCGCTCAGGGCCCAGGAGGTGGTCAGGACTTGAGTTGACTCCTCCGGGTCGCGCAACATCTGCTCCCAGAGGTGAAGGGAGGGAAGAGGGGGGTATGGGTCTGCGGGGCATTCGCAAAAGGAATGGTAGTGAGTGTCGAGTGCCCCGCAGGCAAGATGGCGGGGGGTGGTAAAGAGGTGTGGGTGAGTGTGTATTAGTTGTGTTCGGTCAGGGAAAGTGTGTGTTTGTAAGAGGCGCAGCATGTGTGCTGCCTCTGGGGAGAGGTGTGGGTGCGGGGGTGGGTATTGGCGGCGGAGGAGGCGGTAGTGCAGGGTAATATCCCTGTATTGCAGGAGGGAGGTGGAAAGACCTTGGCAGTCGCGTGAAGCAGTTTGGGGGCTTGATGCTCAGGAGGCAGTCATTGACTGCCTTTAGCTGGTGGGAGTTTGCCTGAAAAATGAAATTCAGATTTTTTTACTTTAATTGAATGATCATTGTTAGTGCATGCACCCTCTTAACGAAGCCAAAATTAATCGAGATTCGAGACAAAAAATTTTGGTGACACCTGAGAAACTTTAGCTTTCTTTTTCTTTATCCCACAATTAAAGGGGTTATGACATGAATATTTTGGGAGGTAGATATCAGGTCTACGTGCGTCATGTAGTGTTCACAACAAGTTTCATAAATTTTGGAGCTCTAGTAATTGCAAAAATCAATTTTCTGATGTTGATCATTTGTAAGAAATGATCAGGCAACCCTGAAAGAATATGACGTAGCCAGCCTCTACCCCTGCCTCCAATAGTCACAACATGGAGTCCATGGGTCACGTGATACTGACTCAGGCTCGCCACGCTCGGCAACTCTCTTCGCCTAGGCACTCTTGCGAGCACAGAGGCTGCCGCCCTGCCGCATAGCGTCTGGCACCTGATCCTGCCTGATCCTCTCCGCGCCTGATCCTCTCCGCCGCATTGCGAGAGCGGATCGAAAACAAAATGACCAACTTCGGGAATTTCTTCGTAATCGCTCGCGTCACTGCTGAGATCGCTATCGAAGACGTAGGAACCGCCAGAGTTTGAAGAGTCCGACGAAGCGGGTGAAGCCGGAGTCTTTATCGGCTATAATGCCAGGAAACGGACACGATGAAAGCTCGGAAGCTGATGCCAGAGCAGAGGATTAAGAGAGCCTAGTTTGGGAGTGCTTGCAGCGAGTCAGCCCCAGCTCCGCCGGTTGCGCCGCGGCGCTACCAGGGGCGCGCGTGCAGCAGAGGCAGGCTACGTCACGGACCTCCGAACAACCAAGACCCACCCACTGGGGGGAGCCGAGGATCCGCGATAAAAACGACTGTATCTCTGAAACTAGCGGGCTGTTTACAAAACAAAATATCGCAAATGCATGGTAGCACATAATGGGTTCTTCAGCCATAACTATCTCATGTTTTATATATTCCGTGTCATAACCCCTTTAAGGACGCCGTTCTGTGGCTGGTCATGACATTAGTTAATTCCATGCTATATCTCCTCACTGCAAAGGCCTCCTTCAGTAAATATTTGCAAGATCTCATTATGCATATACTATATTTTTAAATACATTTGATATACTATCAGTCCAAATCAAGGACTTTGATGGGGGTGGAACACATCCATGCTTTGAAAAGCATGTCTGATTGTGAATGGAAGCAATTTGGCAAGCAAAATGTAGGTATTTAAGCTGGTGAAAATTATGCACATCAATGTAGAAAGCATTGCTCAGAGTTCAATGATGCTATCAGTGCCTCTGTGAGTTGCCTTGTCACACCTAACAGGACGCAGGTGCATGTAATTGACCATAAATCTTCCGATGGTCGAAGTTGGGGACGGTTCGCCAGTGCTGAGGGGCCCTTCATCCCCTGCACAGGAACTCAAAAATGTATTGCCAGTTCTGTGTCCCTGCACAGCATGACAGGTGTCCGTTCAAGAGCTGGCTGTTGCTCCTCCTCACCGTAGATGTATTGGATGCATCCTGCAAAAAAGAAATATCATAGATTGAGTAAAGATGTATTCAACAAGCATTCAATTGTGACCTCTTGCATGGGCCTAGCAAAAAGATTCTTCAGACAAAGGTCATAAGTATGTAGTCTAGGCAAAAACATGAAAGGATGAATGAAGCTGGTGGGAAAATTTTTCCTGAAAACCTTGGAGTACCACCAAAACATGTTGAAGCTGATCAAAGGCTATTGCTCTTAAGCTTCTAGGAAACTTCCCTTGGTTAGTCTTATTCACTCTAAAAAGTATACACGTATGAAAACGTTGCATTTAAAGGGCAACTCCGCTCAATTCCAAAAAATTTAGGCTTACATGTGATTCCATTTCTACAAAGCACTACTAAACAGCTCTACGTCTTCGGATTCGCGAAATGTGGAATATTATTTGTGTAATCTTAATTTAAACATCAGCTGATGCCGAAACCGAAACTCGGTAGCGTCAGGCAACATTGGTCTCCTGTCGTCAGAGTCATGGCCACGTCACGTCGAACCACGTGGTCTTGTGACGTTCGTGGGGGCGAGGTACAGGACACGCGACGCGGGCAGGTTCGCTTCGCATGGCGTGGACTGTGATGGCCCGGGGGACAGGGGAAGGGGAGAAGACGAAAGAGGAGAGGGGGAGCAGAGAAACAGACCGATAAGCGCGCAGGGCAGCGCAAACTAGCGCATCCGCGTTACGGTGATCACGTGGACGCCGTTGAGCCAACACCGGGACGGAGAAACTCATGACGTCATCGTTCAATTTCGCTCTGAGAAGTAAAAACAAACAAAACATGAGAATGACGTAGTGCATGCCTCTGACGTAGTGGCTGAACGTTGGCCGCTCCAACTCCGTCGCATTGACTGCGCTGACGATTGCGCCTCACGTCGCACGCTAGAGTTGGCAGATTTCGGCGACCTGGCTCATTTGAAAGTTTGCAGGCCAGTTTATTAAATATATAGACGGAATTAGATCGTAATATTTGACATGGGGTCTTCCTATATGATACTGAAGAGGGCTGCATAGTTTTCGAAATATCAAAAATGAAGCGGAGTTGCCCTTTAACAGTGTCTAATAATCATTCTGAAGACAACTTATTCCTCTAAAAGGGAAATACTGACCTCCTTTATGTTTTCTCTTCATGATGCACCAGGGGCAGCCAAAGTATCCAACATGAGTGACCTGGTTCTGAACTGCAGCACGAGCCGGAGCATTAGCTGTGCAGCCGATAGTGTGCACCCTTGACGTGTAGCTTGTCCCTTCATAGCTCCACTTCATGGGTGACATAGAAACCCACTTACTTTGAGCAAACGTCTTCACAAAGACTGACATGTTTGGACGTTTTTTTTTCCAAACCAGAGGCCTGCGAAGGTGGTGTTTGCAAACTTTGTGTGCGGTGGAAGTTTGCTGTCGCTCAACTGGATGGGCCAAATGGACGACCGTGACGACTCAAATACGTACGGACGTGCCATCCGTGTTGGCGGCCAGTGTCGGGTCTCCCTTCTTGAGCACATCCTCCTGCTTCAGGCATCTGTAGCTGGCTGCACTGATGATATCCGCGATCTCCGGCTGCAACAGAGCTTCATCGACCTTGAAATCAATGTTCTCGCTCAGCTCCTTCTTGTCCTTTGAAATGATGTGCTTCAGCTGCTCCCTGATGTCTAGGATCGTGAAGTAAGGGCCTGCCTTGAGTGCCGTGTCCAGGCCACGAGAAATGCTGCATGCAGCACAAGTCAACATTGAGAAAGTAGTACTGCTTTTGAGCAAAGCGGTACAGCACTCACAGTAGGGGTACTTTTTTGCCACAGCAGAGGTTCTAAAAGACCAAAGCTTGTGGAACAGGTACTTGCTTCGTGGCAAAACGGGCTTCGTCTATCCAAAAAGCATGTCGACTAACTTGAGTAGATGCTCGAGCAGACTCCACATCAAGCTGGGAGTACTCACTATTGACATCAACATTGCAACGGCAGCCGCTTTCGTCGTAGTTGAGTGCGGCAGAGTCGTGCTGCCAAACTCTGCGAGGCATCTCTGAAGAAGGTTGTCGTCATCGAGCAGAGAAGCACATGCGGGTCTTTCTTCTGTTGTGATGTCATTAAAACGATGGCAATCGGAAGGCGATTCGTTGGAGTTGCTGCTGGAACTTAGTCCTTCGGGATCTTCATCGCCAGAGTTTGAAATCTTCATCGCCAGAGGAGGTGCACAATAATTCACTGGAGGTTCTACTTGAAGGGCTGAGAGACTTGTCGCCGTGTCCAAGACTCCGAGATTGTTGTGGTGGGTCACTCCCCGCCTGATCATTTGGTGGCAAATGTTTCAGCAGCTTGTTGCGATCAGAAGTTGACTTGCAATTGTTTTTGTCGTGAATATATTGCGTTGATCGGGGAACAACGATTCTCACAGAATCCAGATACTTCTTTCTTTGTTTCGGCGTCCTGGGGCTCGCCATTTTCAGAGTGGCTGCGACGGTCACAGAAGATGTAACCGACAAAATACTGTGCTTTGTCGCAGCTACGCCGACTATGCAACAAGGCTATGGCAACTATGGCTTGGCTAATGAAGCGTTATGGCAACTATGACTCGGCTAATGAAGCGTTATTTCTTTTGTGAGACGGCACTGGTAAAATGTTTTCTTATCTTAAAATTTGTCTTGTGCACAACCCGACGATGGCCAGAATCCGGCTCTCAACCTTGCTGAGGGGACCCACCGGTTTGGGCCAATTGCCCGTCTGTGCTGCCTCCACCACCAGCAGGCCTTCATGCTTCCGCGCCGAACACACTCGGGCATTCCAAAAGTTCTTTTATTCTACAGGCAGGCTTTTCCACGTTGAGGCAGCCCGTGATGATGCCCCAGAGTGCCGTCCTCTCTGTAGTGATGAGTGTTGACTCCGTTGCTGCCCGGTCTAACACTCGGTTTGCGAACATGTAATCAATAAGCATGTCGAGCTGTCGGTCCGAGCAGCGAGAACCTCGCTTCCTCCGCTTTGCCGCCGGAGTTGACGCGCAGCCACTGGCGTCTGCCATCGTCGTAAGAGAAAAGAACGGAGCAGGAATGGCGCGAACCTCGAACGCCGTTCTTGAGCTACAAATAATTGCGAACTATTTAGGGTAAAAGTGCATTGCCTCTCATTCTGTACATAATAACATATCTCACCGCAGCTATATGTAAAGTCCTATGTCAATGTCCTGATAATATTGATAGTGATAGCTATTCTTAGATATTCTCTTTCCTTTTCCAGCTAGCTTATGCTAATCAATGTTTCAGATTTCTTTGTTGCATAATGCTTGCATTTGCCAACATGCCACAAATGTTTTCGTGTTGCCACCTTCGAAAGATTCGTGAAATAAATTCTGGCTCAAACTTTAAAGAACTTGATAGAATTTATGAAAAAAAAAATGCATATGTGTTTTATCCTTTAATTTTTATTTTACTCATCATCGCTGCTCAGCTCCCTCTCGCTGTCCGCGAACATCATGTCATCATCCGTGCCATCCATGCTATTTGACAAACAACACTTGAGAACTGCACGCGACACAATTGAGCGCGGCTTGGCCTCCCATGCGTTGGATATCCACTTAGCAACATGCAAGATGGAGGCCCGCTTGACGCGACCCGCTGGTGTCGGCTCCTTGTTATTGCCCGCGAGCCACTCCTCATACTCTCTTCGCACCCAATCTTTGAAGGGCTTGTTAATTCACACATCCGGGGGCTGGAGCTGCGATGTCATTCCTCCAGGTATGCCAACGAGGACACTCTTGGCCTCCTTGGTGACGTTCTTGACCTCGTCCGTCAGGTGCCCCCTGAAAGCATAGAGCTCGAGCATTGAGGGGATGTTGAAAACCACACCTGGTCGGTTGTCCCACACAACCTGGATCAGCTTGCGCATCATTGCGCTATCCATCCATCCTTTTTCATTACATCTGATGTGCATCCAGGCAGGAAAAGTTTCATTTTTCGAAAGCGTTTTCTTTTTAAAGATGAGAAAAGGTGGCAGCATATGACAGTTGGCCGTACATGCCAGCATCGCTGTCACCCGACTTTTTTCGTTTCCCGTTGAGCGAAGACGCACTTCCTTAGAGCTGTGAACATCCACGACATAATTGGATGGCATGTCCAAAAAAATTGGAGTCTCGTCGGCGTTCCCGATCTGACCAATGTTGTAGTTTCGGTTCTTGCACAGGGCAATGACGTGACGCTGGAATGCTAGGAGCTTCTCCTCATTATCTTTTGGGAGTTTTTGGCAGATGGAGGTCCTCCAGTGAAGCGGGAATCCAGCGCGACGCATGAACTTTTGCATCTACGAGCGGCTCGATTTAAAAGACAGGCCAGCTTCCCACGCGAGCTTTCTCGCTTTCAGTTGGATCACCTCGGCATGGACCGGCAAAAACTGGCCATGACATTCTTTCATGAAATCCGCTAGCTTCTTCTCCAGCTCAGGGTGACGACCATGCTTCGGCCCATGGAAAGCTTTCCAAGTAGGCGCCGCTCGAAAAATCCGGTCACTGTTCTTCCGCCACCCTCAAATGGTAGACTAGTTGATCCCTAGACGTCGGGCCGTGCTTGAATTTCCGACGTCTTCAGACAAAATAGTTGCCTGTTTCTTGTAGGATGCGGTGTACTGGGTCCTTTTCTCCATCGTAACACGAATGCCAGGAGAGACTTCCAAGCAGACAGCAAGAGTTGTGGCGCTTCAGTACAGTCAACGGAACAGGCGAACCAGCACAGCATACAGCTGTCATTTGCTTTCACAACAGTCTGCTTCTTTGTTAACTTCTATCTCAACACCAGGCACACTCACTACACTAAGAAAGCCTTGAGCACATGAACTGAGTCTCCTTCCTTGTCATATTTCAAATAATACATGTCCTAACAGCAGGCACAAGTAAACCACCGAAAAACCATGAGCTTCGAACACAGGTCTAAAGGCAGTTTTCAAATGTCAATTGCTCACAGGAGAAAAACATTCAGAAAATACCTAAGTCGCAATCTACTTGGGACTAAACAGACAAAAACGCTTTAGTGTCCTTGTCCAATGTCAAGGAGGCCATGCTTCATTGCTTATACAATTCCCAGCGCTCGTGATCCTAATTGTCGCCTTAATCACCCTTTTAAACTGATCTTTTTCTTTGCCAAGCACAGTCGTCTGCTTCGAATCTGGGTAACAATTTCCACATTTACTCAGGTGTTTGACAATTTCAGCACTGGCAGAAGAAGAATTAACCGCTCTTTTGTGCTCCAATATTCGGTCGTTCAGGCAGCGGCCAGTTTGACCCATGTACCCACAGCCCATTAGTATCTCATATACAGGGTGTCACAAAAGAAAATTTACAAGCTTTTTTTTGCCGCAAAAATAAACTAGGCATCACCGAACGCTCATTCTCCTCCCAAAGGTAGCGCTAGAGGTCACAACCAGATGCCAAAGTTTCAGCCCGATCGGATACCTTATTCAAAAGTTATAAGTGATTTCCTGAAAATTTCAATGGGAAAATGGAGCCCAGTTTTGCCCAGTTTCGGTTTTTGGTGCCATAGAGCCCCATGTGTTCGAAAACTTCGTCGGCCGCCATTTTCCCATTGAAATTTTCAGAAAATCACTTTTGATTAAGGTATCGGATCGGGCTGAAACTTTGGCATCTGGTTGTGACCTCTAGCGCTACCTCTGGGCCGAGAATGGGCATTCGGCGATGCCTAGTTCATATTTTGCGGTAAAAAGAATCTGTACATTTTTGTGTGACACCCTGTACTACTGCCAGCTCACAAGTGGTAGCCGCATCTTTATGGTTTTTTGTCAACCTTGCTTACCTTCTGAAAAAGGAGTTAGCCTATTTAATTTGAAATCATTTTTAAAAACAAATCGTACATCATGACTTTTTGCCAATGCCTTCGGATTGTGTGAGACACCATGGAAGAAGGGTGCGCATACCCACTTATCAGGCTTCTTCCTAGGCTCTGCAGTTTTGCCTAAACTAACCAGAACATATGTTGTAACACACCTAATCGAACGCTTAAATTACACCCTGAGGCACCCAACCTCGACATTTGAAAGGAGTGGCTTTCTTTAACGTAGTGGGAGCAGGACTTTCTTAAGGCACTCTTGAGGAGAGAAGATACTATCCCTCTTTTGACTGCTTTCGGGTGGCAGCTGTGGAAAGCAACACTTTTGGGCGCAATTTTTCCATAGCTCCAACAGAGTCCGTGGGATTGAAAACATTTAAATCCAGAAACTGAAAATACTCAGTTGTGCATAATTCACTGGTGGAGGCAAGCTCTGGGGCTTGCTCCTTTGCAAAGGATACCCAGCCGAGCAGATCAAGTCCTCCAAGTACACAAAAAACAGTCATCTACATAACGCTTGATTATTACAAAACAGGGCAACAAGGACTGTTCTTTTAAATCCACAACTCGGTCTAAAGCAGTCAAATAAATTTCAGAAAGTAACGGTGCCAAGGAGGACCCAATACGTACACCTTGTTTTTGTGGAAGAACTGTGCCATCAACCTACACCGCTGTTGATTTTAGATAAAGTTTGAGCAATTCCATGAAACCTGAACCATGAATGCCAGAAGTAGCTTGGAATCTGACCAAACTGTCTTCTACCAACTAACATACCCTAAGCAGAAGCACGGATTGGTCCAGCGTGTAATACAGGTCTTTAATATCTAAGGAGGCTAAACTGCACAATGTAGAATGGAACGAGTTCATTAGATCGATCAGCTCTTCTGAATTCCTGAGTGATAAAACGTTACCAATAAGAAGAGCTTTAAGACAATTTTGTAAAAATTAGACAATGCTTGCCGACAGGTCCCATTCTCATTGGTAATGCAGAGTGGAGAATGAGGTTTGTGATCTTTTACTAAAAACTTGACAGCAAAAGCTGCTCGTTTTATGTTAGTGATATTCTTGATCATCAAATCTAGTTCGCATTCTTTAAAAATGGCAATGATGTATTTTTCTCAGCATCTGAACATTTTCACTACAAGGCTTGAACAAAGCATCCAAGGCACTTTGAACTTTTGCTTGAAGGAAGGAGCTGGTAGTACTGTAAACATCCCTGTCTTGTCTTTTCTAATATAACTAAGGCTTTCTGTTCTGACTCCTGTTTCACGTGCCTAATACCTTTCTGAATTTCCTTGGCCCTTACGGCCTGAATTTTTTAATTTGGAGTGCAGATTTTTAGTGTGTTTTATGTTTTTGTGGGTTAAATCATACCCACCCAAAATTGTAGCCTTGTAGTCGATGTAATAACCGAGTTAGCGATATGGTGTCAAAACAGGACATCAGTGCTCAAGGGTTGTAAAATGAGATTTGTGGGTGCTTTATTTGCAAAGTTTGCATGAGAGTTGAGGAAGCAGAAATTGTCCTAGTTCCGCATGTGAAATGCCTTGAAGCAGTTTCTTGACTTGGACAAACGCAAGTAAAGCTTGCACTTATCACACATGATTCGAGTTTTCCCAGTGCAGCGCTCGATCTTGCATCGTGGCTCCTTGAGATTTTCGTGAACGGGCCAATGACACATTTGATCAAACCTGACATCTTGAACTGGCCTGTTTTCTACTAACCTAGGTTGCTTTCAAGACTGCAAGAGGGAAGCCGAGAGCCTCCCTCTCTTCCATGCCACAGGTTTGCTCTAGTCACTTCGGAGGTCCATAGATGAAAAGTAGGATGAGCCTCGCAGTGTGTCGAGGTATCATCTATGTGGGGCAGTAGAGCGTCTTTTCTAGAGATCTTGTTGAGGCGTCTATAGTCGACGCAGATGCGCCAGGTGCCTTCTTTGGCAGGAATGTACCACAGTCATGTCTTGTTTAACCAAATAATTATGTCCCTCGTCTAGAGCATCTAAATAAAGAGCTACATGATTAGTCACGCTACACTTAAATTTTGAAATCGAAAAGCTCACCAACTGAGGCAACTAGCTCGACTGAGCTTGGTCTTTCTCCACGTGATGTTGCAGGAGTACCTGGGAGATTGGGATTTAATGTGGCTATTGGAGTCGGGAAGCACGACCGTATGAAATGCAATTACTGCAGGAGGGCACACAGCAGTTATGTGGTAGTTTTGGTCTTAATGAAAAGGTTGCATGTGCAGAACATCATAACAATTGTAGAATGTAGTAATTTGAAAAAGAAAGACCCACAAAGTAAGGTAGAACCTGGGCAGAGCCCACGCGGTCCTGCAGAAGTAAAGATGGATCTCGCATGTTGACGAGGTGGTGGCCGGTGGAGCTGAGGGCAGGAACAGCCCCGGAAATAAGACACGTCGGACACAGGTGACAATCCGAGCTGCACTGATTTACTGAACGGTTAACAGCATGGGGCTGCACACCCTGGGGGCGGCCAGCCTGAGAGCACGGGCGCCAGTGGTGGTTGGGTGCCAGTGCTACATAGAAATACTACATAGAACATTTTGACAACCAATTGTGACAACATGTGACACCCATCAATAGGGAATGCATGCACTTGTTCACGTATGTGTAAACCTACCCAAGAGCTGCAGGCTGAAAGGCACGTCCATAGGCACCTCGACAGCAACCCCAATATTGAAGGCGCCAGGGATGTCAGCCATGGACTCCACGCTCAGGGGCCTCACCATCCTTCCTTCAACATCGCTGAGAGGCTTGTCGCCAACCCCGCCTCCGGTGGCACCCTGGCTGCGCTTGAAGGATGCAGCTGTGCGTCGTGTTGCATGAAGTAACAGGTCAAAGTGCGGTGGAGTTTGCGTGAATGGTTAGTTACGTCATGACTTCGTTAGGCTAGTTGGTTCATACTGAAGACTAATTAAATAGCACGAGCAAGGGCATAAAAAAGCATGTACAGGCAAGGACTGCTGATAACTTTCAACCAATTTTATAGACCACATGCAAAATTCTCTGTAGCTATCGTCATCAATCATACTCGGGAACGCACGTGCCGCCATGTTGGGGGCTTCTTGTCATCTCGGTTTCGTGCTCTTTGCTGCGTGGTCTCGCCCTCTTCTAGTAAATTTCTCTTCATAGTTATTGGTTCTTGCGATGGCATCGGACTGGTTTCGGGACCTTTCTGAAGCTGCCAGAGCTCCCGAATGGAGTTTGTGGACTCGTACTACATGTCGAAAATGACCTCCAGCTGACACAAGCATCGGAGCTGTAATTTCTGTCAATGACAGATCTCGATGGCCAAAGAGGAAGTTCTGACAACCGGAGATACATAAAGTTTATCCATGTTGTGAACAGCTCGGCACACATTACTTTGGTGGATGTTGAATCTGTAGGACTAGATCCTGTTGAAATAAGCCTAGCCTCAGGCGCACCAGTGCTAGGAACAGCTGGTTTTCAGTGTTGAGAGAAGGGGGACGGCCTCAAGTGGCTGTTTGCTCACCCTGCTCTTCAGCATTTATGCCGCAAGGGACCAGTCTCTGGTAGGTCTGGAGAGAGCGGAAGAGGCCGTCACTTAACAGTCCTGTATAGAAGAGGAAATCCTCATCACTGTCCTTTATATCTTCCACGCAGAACTTGATAGACTCCTCGCTCTTGCGCACTTCTCTTTCTAAAAATGGGAATCTTTCCTTTGCTTTTTGAGCTCTTGCTGCAGTTTACTTATTTTCGTCTCTTGCTTTGTTAATAGTTGAAGTTTGCAGAATCGCCACATTCTGTGGAGAGTCGTTCGGGCCGTAGGAAAGCTTGCCTTGATTTTCCTTGTCTTCCTCCACGTTTGTCAAGCATGCTTGCAACTTGGATTGTTTTCAATGGTGGCAATCAGCTGTTAACAGATGCTGTCTGTCGGAGGTTCAGTCATTGAACGAGATGGAACCACTGGAGGGGGACGACATTTTGGTGACCTTCATTGTTTTTGGCTTTCTTGAAAGCAAACACCGATGGAACAGCACCCTTCTGCAGTATCCTTCTTCCATTGGCAATGTTCCGTAGAAAGTCATTTTCAGCAAAATACTTGTAGCACGCCTTTGCAGTCATTATGTTGAAAGGCAGGTATCGTTTGATAGCAATCATCCACTGTTTGCGCAAGTCCTCCTTTGGTTTGCAGTGAAATGACACTTGCGAGAGCACACACTACACAGAAATCAAGTTAACACTGAAATGACACCTACGAGAGTACATATACGCACACACATAATTTAAGTAAACATTGTACGTCCTTCAAATGCAAGTTTGGCCTGCTGGGTATACTGGCACAACTGTGGTCTCCTAATCTTTCGATCCTCAAGACTGATCCAGGCACGCGTTGAAAGTTTATTGAAGAGGTTTGTCTTCCCGTCCCGTAAAGACAAACATATCGCAATATGAGTTTTTTGTTTGTTTTTCTTGGTTTAAAGTTTGGATTGGTTTTAATTTTGCAGATGTAGCTTACTCATCTCCCTGGGCGGTTTATTTGCAATGCTATCCTCAGTCTTCAGACCGTAAAGGTGACACTTGTCATGCAATGGGTAACCACCAACACCCCAGAATACATCATATTTCCAGCTACGGTATGCAGCCAATATCAAAAAGGGAAACACTTACTTGCTGTTCTTGCGAAACTCATCAGCTGTCTTTTCGGCAGCGCGCACCCTATCAGTCCAATAATGCTGCCACCTTCTTCTGTTTTTGACGGCAGGTCCGATGGTGTTCAGCTTGCTGACGAGCCGAGCCCAGAGCTTATCTTTATCTACCTGCGTCACCATCGATGTGATATCAGCGGCTCCCAGCGCAATTTCAGGATGTTCAGTCATAAAATTCATTAGTGCCTCACACTGGGCTGCTGGCACTAGTGGATTTAACCATGATCTCTTTGTTTTTGGCTCTATATTTGCCTTCGATCGTAGCAGACGACTTAACACTCTGAGGGAATGTGGCATTCATTATTTTATCGCACATCACTGCAACAACACAGATTTTAAAGTTTTCATTCACTGCGAATCGATTAGATTTACGTTAGAGCTCTAGAACAATTTTATCAATGTGGCCCCTCCTTTGGGTTGGGTTCCTGCTGGATCCACTCCCCATATCCAGCTGGGAGAAATATGAGTTCCCAGATGGCTATATTTCTTCCGCTTCGAGAAACAATTGCTCAGACGCACAGATTATTCCTGACAGTTTATTGTGGGCAATTACATAATTTTGTTAGTGCTTCCTTCTTGTGTCCTGAATCTTTTGACTCGGGATATGGTTAAGACTTTTTATGGCGTCCGTGACATCGACGCTCTTCAGCTGGGCCCAGTGCCTCAATGTGTCTGTAACAAATTGATAACAGATGTTTCTACAATTAGGATTCAATTACGTAAAATCTTGGCTACTGATTTGTTCAAAATATGCGACCTATCAACTGCAACTGAGACCTTTTCAGGGGCCAGCTGCTTGCATAGTGGCTCCCCTAAGTGCTTCTTTATAGTTCCACAGGTCCCGCTGACAATCCTCTGCATGAGGGCGTCATTGCCCCAGATGCCCTGCTCGCTTCCTTGACCACATTAGTGGGCTTACTGTTCTTGAACAGTTTTGTGGCACCCTCCACTGTCATATGGTGGCCACTTGTCAGGTGGAACTGGAAAAATCTATTTGCAAACATATTTCTATGGTAGAAAAACAAATTAGACTTTAAATGAGCATTTCAGAGATTTCTGAGATCATCTGTACTTGGTGGTAACTCATTCTGGGGGTTTTAGGCATCTTAAAAGTCCTAGAATCACAATCGAGCACCACCTGTCTCCCTATAAAAAACGTGATCAAAGATAATTTTTTTTCGTGCCATATTAAAGAACCAGGACCATTGCCAAATTAGGCTGAACAACAAACTGCGCTAATCAGCCAATCGTGAGCTGATGGCTTTCTGCACGGATAGATCCGCGCACTCACTGCTCCTTGGACATTTTTGGTTCCATTCATGGTTGCATCCAGTACGCTGTCGTAAAGCCTAGTCCATCACTTCAGTTAGAAATACTACAAATAACGCATTCCACAGATAAAAATATTGCAGACGAGAGTGGGAAGGAAGCGTCCTCGTCAAGTATCGCAAGCAACCGCTTGTACAGGCGGACGAGCAGACACATCACTCTGCAGAAAAAAGCGAGGAGTAAACTTAGTTTGCATGTAATTCTTTTGTCAAGGATTTAATAAGCATTTGTGCTACCAGAAACTTTGAATACAGAATAAGCACCTAAAACGAGCGTCTTCAGAATGCTTGTTTTGAGTGTTGAGACTGAATGAGAGGCAGCAAGCATCGCTGCTGCCTCTCATTGTTCAGTCTCGCTGCGAGTCCTCTTCCACGAGTCATACAGACAGAGAAAGAGCTTGTCAGGTCTACCGTCTGCGACCTTTCTCCAGTTCATGTCCATCACAAGCTCTGGCGCCATGACCTGTCGTGGACGTCTCCACTGCTGTGGCAGTTCAGTTAAAGCGAGCTGCTGCGGTGCTTTTTGTAGCCCTTGCCTTGTAATATAACTTCACTCTCAGGACAGCTATCAGGTGGTTGCTATAATTGGCTCTACCCATCAGGGCAGGTACAGCGGCCGTGCTGCGAGGCATGGCTCAGTTGTCCAGCTTGATTGTTACCTCGTATGTTGTAGACGTCTTCTTCCTGCTTCGGTAGCAGACACATTGTACACCAAGAATGTCGGTGCAGATGAGCTGTAGAAATAAAACAAAACAAGGTTGAAGATCACATGATCACATATTTAGACAATCTTAATTATTCCTGAGGTGTTGGATTTTGTTCATTTTGGTTCTGTAGAAGTCAATTTGCATGATGATGATAAAAATTATTATTTAAATGGCTCAAACATCATAAGCATGGACATTTTATGCATGTAGAGCTTCATTCTTGTGTTTAAAACGAGTGATCTGCACAGTGTGTTCTTGTCTTGTGTTCCCTTCCTTGCCCCCTCTCCCCCAAAAGCAAATTACACTAACAAGCGTGACATCCCACAGCAGAGGATATGTGTGGTACCCCTGCCTGACTCCTTTTTTATGAACATATGATAATGCCTTCACCAATCTTAAAATGAAGCTCTAGCAGCCTAACCTGAAAGTCCCTGCAGAAAGCTGTTCCCTGCGAAACACACACAGTCATACTCTTTAAAGTCTAGCGCCACTCCTTCAACAAGTCCAAGCAGACACTCGGGTGGCTGCCTAGGCTTGCCGAAAAGGTGGACACTTTGGGGAGCTCGTTCCCTCATTGAAAAGTGTGCACGGACCTCGTCTGAAACCATACTCTTAACTTTAAAAAGTTGTTACGGAGGAGAATGCATGACAAGATCTGTAACGGCACACCATTCGACGAGGAAACAAGCTTCAGAAGGTGTCCCATGCCAGACTCGAACTGAAAGCAGGAGAGTGCCCACAGTGGCCCATTGAGCAGCACGGCCTTCGGGAGGTGCAGGAGAGTGTGCACATTTGACGTCGTGTTAGCTTTCCATGCACAAGAACTCTGTTAGTACAACAAACTTTGTCATTTTTTCTGTGCTGAGGTCGACATCCTCGTCTCGCACTTCAGTTTTAGTTAAAAGGTACGATGCGGATGTGAAGAAGTTCAAAATGTGCAAAGTACTCTTCAAACAAAATGCCTAGCTTCCACTCAGGGCAAGCAGTAGTAGAAGAGCCAGCTCTGCCACTCAGCCGCCTTCCAATACTTTCGGAGCTTTAGGGCACGTGGTGGCTGGTTCATGCACTGAGGCGGCTTCTGCTTACACAGTTTTTCACTGACAATGGCTTGCTGCGAAGGACGTCCGATGTAAAAGTCCTCGCCAACAGCAGGAAACCACAGGTCAGCAAATTGACGTGCTACGCCTAGAAGCGCATAATGCATATAGTCTGGATGAAAACTCCAGATTATATTAAAACTTGGCACGTTCAGCAGTGGTGATGGCCCCTTTACTCCATGGACTATGCAACTGGTTGTTGCAGCTTGAGTCATGTCGGCAATCATTCCCAGCTCGGTCCGGTCGTCCACGACACCACTGCTGACAGTGTATTTCACACAACCTGCACAGGCAACAGTCAACAAGGTGATAAATAACTCGTGCTGTATGAACCCTGATATTCTTACATCAAAAGCTAATATGGTTTTAATACTAATACTTTTCTTCACGGTTTTGCACTGCGGCTGACGTCGTCGCTCGCTTTCGCCCAAAGACCGGGTGTGTCGAATACGCAGGGGTGAAAAAAGCGTCTTGTCCGATGGTGAAGTGGGGGTGCGTTAATTATGCGAGTAAGTACAGTAAAACTTAGGTCAACTTCGCTACATTTATGAAGTTTTAAGACAACATGGTTCAGTGTTAGAAACCTGGCTTGCTAGTGTATACTTGTAAATCTGAACAAACTTTGTAAAAAGCAGTACTTCTCATGCCTAAATTCTTTCACCAAATGTATTCAATTTCTCAGTAAGGCCTTACGAGCTTTGATACCCAAAAGTTTGAAATATTGGCACACATAAAAGTGCTTGTGTCTGGGCTAGTTTGTTGTCAACGTTTAACACCATGATTAAAAGCACCGAAAAGACAGACATATGAGAGACGACATACACAGGTGCTCTCACAACTGTATTTCGAAAAGCTGAAAGATGTACAAGTATATTTGCTAATATGTTCATAGCTACAAAGGCTGCGCATGCACCCAGGCACACATCCCTCTCAGTCCATTCGCATAAGCTTGTAAAAAAAAAACGGCGTACTTCAGCATTATATAATGCTATCAAAGTGTCGCCGACACACTCGGACCTCCTCTTCCTGACAAAGTATGCCTATGTTGTGTTTGTTTTCTTTCATGTGTCCATCTTTTTGGGGTTTTAATCATGGTTTTAAATTGGCCCTTCTGTTTTAATAACTTCAAAATACCACACTCTATTATGTTTTTCTCTTACTGTTAATGCACACTCCAGGGTGGAGACACCAAGAACAACCGTAGTAGCCATTGTACTGTATGATGTTCTGAATGGCAGCCCTTGCTGGAGCATCAGCTACACAGCTGATGCAGTAGACCTGTAAAGCAAACCATTTGTGTGAAATCACCTATGACCTATGCACTTTAACAAGCTGCAGCACAGTTTTGTAATTGCTGTCTGCATAATACAGGAACAAGACTGCAGCTCAGGACATTACTTGTTTTCTCATACAAATTTGCAACAAATCTTCTGGTGGAACAGGCGGTGTGAAAACTTGTCAGTATGAATGAAAAATAATAGCAGTACAGGAGCAATGTGAATGTGTGTAGAAGGACAACTGCCTAACTGCATGACTAGGAGCTCCTGAAGGTTTGCACACATATTATTTCCACATAAAAATGTTAAGATGTCCCAACACCATTGTGCATTGCTACACGAAGTTGTCCATCAAGCATGTAGTGAGGAAAACTTGTCTTGGAATTCACTGTTGAGCTCCGGTGCTCCAGGTGATCCCTTGTTGCGCTAGATGTGCCATCTGAGCTGAAAAGGCTTGTAGAAGCAGGGTCATATTGGGGTGCTTTGTGCCGTACCACAACAGCGGGAGTACTGGAGAGCGCCAGCGCAAACACGGTGGGAGTTCATTCAGCGTCAGCCAGACGGGCCAGCTGGCGTAGTTGGCCGACTTAAAGATGGGGCTTCCATCTGCATTCATTGACATTGTTAAGTCATGGGGCCCACAACCGAGCTTTGCACGCTGGCCTTGGTAAAAATCGCCGTCAGTCACGTCGGATTTCATCGTAGACCTCGGAGCATCCCCGGCTGCGAGTGATGCCGCTAGCTGCTTTCGAACGGTTTCATCCGCCAGGATTGATGCCAACTGCATTTCCAACGGCAGACCCACGAAATAGCTACCTGTGGACATAAGGTCCTTGCCGAGATAGCGCTCCGCGCATGGCGAGCAGGTAAACCAGACGTCCCTTTCTTTCAGGCTGCCCGCTGTTTTTCCCAGGTGCGTCTCACACTTTGGGCAGTAGAAGTGAAAGGAAACTTCGTCTGCAGAAGCGCCTGCGAACTGTCAGAGCAAATATTTGGACTCTGGGAGGTTGTTGGTTCCCATTAACTTGTTCTGCGGCTTGAGAAGCTTTTCCATGGCCGTCCATGCAAGGCCTTCTTCGATCGCGTAGTCCATGATCAGGACAAGTGCTTCACCAACAGTCAAAGATGTGCCGTTTCCCAGTGGTGTCACGAATTCGACAAAGGGTCGATCTGCACAATGCTAGAGCCTAGAGCACTTACTTCTGTGGCTGGATCACCTTCACCTTCGGAGCCAAGATATTCGTCTTCAGCACTAGCATCTTCCTCTGCATCACTTGCGCAGTCCTGCACTCTTGGCGAAAGCGGAGTCGGTTGAGATTCCGCTGAAGGAGGACGACGGCGGTACTGGTAGCAGCTGGCGTTTGCGACCTAGCAGCGTTAAGCCTATGTGCTGTCAGCCTTGGGCATACGCTCACAGGCTGCAGCATCAGGCTCCATATACTGCCGGTACCGCTTCCGAACATTGTGTTTGTTCGCAGAGAGCATAACTTCAGCGTTATTGCTCTCGGGCAGAGGTAATAGTCCCAATAATAAGGTTTTGAATGGAGCTGCAATTGCTATGATCACGCTATAAAAAAGCCACGCAGAGATAAACACAACCTGGATACGGATGGATTATTGACTCTTAATGATATCTCTTCTTGACCTATAAGTTGTCTATCTGAGACTCCAATTTGAAAAAAAGAAATTTGTAATCTTTAAAAACAAAATTGATCAAAAAATGGTTACAGTTTCTAAATACTGTCAAGTAAACAAATTCAAAATGCAATCCGAAGACAATTTGGCGGTTGTTGAACGTTGACTGCGTTAGCCACCATGACATCGGCAACTCATAGGCCTAAGAACGCTGGGCTTAACGGGCTTGCTGCAGCTAACGGTGTCAACGATTCAGCCAGAACTGCGAAGGTTGATTCCTCGCTTCAATAATGTTTGCGGTCGTTCGGTTCCCGAACGAGTTTTCGATAGAGTGTACGTAGTACCGGTGTGAACGTCAAGGACTTCGATCCATCTGGTGACCGGATTTCGACGCAAGAGGGTGTATCAAGTCTTCTGGTATGATCCAGACAAGGAGAACACCGGGTCTTACCTGCCACCGCCGAGACTGACTCGAGGCCTCCGCGCTTCCGTGACGTCGCACGCATGCGAGATGGGCCTGGAAGTCGACTTCACCTCGCACGCTCAGGAGGTTTACGACGCGCTGGTTACCGAAGGCCGCTGATACCATCGCTTAGGTCAGGCGTAAGGACAATAACGATTAGGACTATGCCTAGAAAATAGTTTTCCGAAACAGAGAAAATACTGGTAGTTTTTTTTTTTTGCTTTGCCTATACATAAACGCTTGTGCACCACGATGGATGTTATGAACACAAGTCGAATCGCCGCAGTACCTGTAGAAAAATCGCTTCTGGTGTGATCCCTTCTGCAAAATATTTATCTAGCCACTAGAGTGGCGATATGTTACATTCAATGAAACGCGAAATGCATAGCAGATTGGCAATACAGAGGAAGAAAGGCCAGGAAGGTATTGACAGAGGTTTTCAAAAACAAGTGATCTATTACAGGAGATGACAAAAATGAAGAAAAAAAGATTGCTATACAATATCACACAAGATGGATAATGCACTTACACAATTCTGCCATCATGACAGAATTACCTTTACACAATCGAAATGATTTTTATTTCTGCAGAGTTTGCAGCTTTCGGGTTTCTTTTGGATTAGTCTGTTTGTCATTTGCTGTCTGCAGCTTCCACTTTCCTTTCGGAATACTTAGTTGGTTGTTTACCGTTTTGCACAGATTGTTTAGCAATGTATTTGCCGCTGCACTCAAGATAACTCAAGATATGATGCATGAGCTCCTGTGGGGAATGACCCGAGTCACAGTAGTCAAGAGGCTCAAAATTACTGAGAGCACGAGACACAAGTGCTACAAGTGCCTCCTTCTGGTTGGTCAGAGCAAGAAATTGTGAAGCATACTGCTTGCTTCTCAGCTTGTTGAGGACAATTTCAGAGAGCACTGTGTTCACTACAACTGCTTGAGGGAATTTCAAGCCTTCCCTTGTCATACCTGCAATAAGTATGTTTTCGTCAAGGGTTTCTTTGCAAAGTGCACACATCAGCTTCTTCAACGCAACATGTGCACAGTATGCTGCAACGTACGTCACAGCCGACATCCTTGAAGCTTTCTCCTTTATGTCTGCATTTGTAACCTCAATTCGAAACTGCTCGTGAACTGAATCAGCAGTGATTTTCGACACAGGTGCTGCCATGATCTCCAAGTCGGGAAGGTCTAGTACTTTCTGCAGCCTTAGTTTGTTCTCAGATTCATAAATCTGTCAAACCGAGACATGGTACTGGGAACCGCCTCAGCTCGCGGTGCTTCCAAATCTTTTTTAAGCGAATCGGTCTGAAATTGTTTAAGCAGTACATATTTGAACCCCAGCTCCTGCAAACAGTACAGAGAAATTTCGAGATGGCTTGTGTGGCCGAGAGCCATGTGCATTTCTGGTGTGAAACGTCCGCATCATGCTTAAGGCTGGCCCAGTAATCAAGTCACTCTGGAACTTTTTTCAAAAATTCCAACTGCGGGCAGGATGCTGAACTTAATGGGTACTGCATGTGATCCCGCAGGCGTTCGCCTTTTCTCGGAGTCTTGACATTTACGATTCGCCACCAAGTTAGAATGGTGCCTATGAAGACTGCAGTCTCTTTTGCATGCTGAATGGTGGTAGAGTTCAATGCAGCTACTGTTGACTTCGTTGAGAATTCGCAATGCAAGCTTAACGTTTTGTTCTTCCGTATTGGAAGGCTCGAGTGCCTTTAAAGACAGTGTTGGTGCTTATCTTTAATAGCTCATTTTGTTCGGCTTCATGCAGCTCGCGCAACGCTTTAAAGGATGCTGTTTGGATAGGCGGCTCGGGGTCAGTGCTACTCGGGTCGGAAAATACATGCACTTTCCACTGATCCGCTGGTTCAGCCAATTCTCACTGACTTCAACACGTGAACTGGGTCAAAAATGTAAAATAGTGGCCGAGATGGATCAGTTGGATGTGGATGTGGAGGTCTGGATAGTACTCGCACAAACAAAATGTTTTAAGAGCTAGCAAATCCGCGAGGTACAGGTCTTTCTCGAGCATCGCGCACAACATGAGAAGAAAGGGAAGGTTTGATTCAGTTCATGTACTCACTCCATAACTAGCTTCGTACGCAGCGATGGGATCCTCATGTACGACTCTGTCGTAAAGTTGTGGCTCCGCCGTTTGTGCCTTTCCGATGCAGTCTTCAATTTGTAGTAGGCATCGACAAAGCCATCAGGGAGCACTGGCAAACAGGACAGGTCGCGAGGCCTGTCAGGTGCCATTGCAGCGATCAGAAATTGCAAATATGACAGCAGAAATGAGCTGCAGATATGTGGGGGATTAAGCTATAATCAAGCGAGCCAGACGACAACAATCTCCCAACATGGGGGCACGTCTACCCAGTGCATGATGTTGATGATGATTATAGCTACCAAGACTTGTTGCATATGACCTACAGCCCAGAAAATGTAGTGCCTTCTTTCATCTCATTTCAGTGCAGCCTTGTAATAGCAGAGAAATTAAATTAGTACTCTCATATATTCGGAAGATTATATCTACGATATAAGAAAAATTGTATGCCGGAAACTGAGCAGTTTGTGATTTTGTGCACGTTGGACAGAAGGAAACAATCGAGCAAAACCCAAGTCCTGTGTTCTCACTTTATAGTGCAAATCATTATCTGAAATATAATAGCAAGTTTATATTGTCGATATTATCAAACCATTCTGGCATTATTGTCGCAAGGCGGCTATGCAGTTGCCTCGCCTCAGAGACGATCACATGGTCGTGTCGCCGTGGGGTCGATTGGGATCCTGAAGCCGGCTCCCGACGTGACTGCTTTTCTTTTAGCCACCGGATGGTGCTGCAGGCGCCCCAGGGCGGGCGAGGAGAAACCTCCTCGCCCACCAAGATATAGAAGATGGGGAACAATCCAAAACTGGCGTTCCTGACATTTTTTTTTCCTTTGTGGGTGGAGGAAGGGTGCCTCAAAACCCTCAGTGTTTTTTTGTTTTGTTTTCAATGATTTTATTTTTGTGTGTGGCATTGCTGCTGGTGTTTCGGTGTCTAGTTTCTGGTGGACGATTGTGCACGTGTGTGGTGCAGCTCCCTCGCTGGGCGCGCTTCTTGGACCTTTGCCGTCTGTGCGTGCTGTGTGTCGGGAGCGTTATGACGCGGCCATATTTGCTCGAAGAGGATGCATTCGGACTGGTAAACTGTCATCGGCCCTGCGGCTGCTGCCTCGAGACGCGGCTTGGTTTACACCGATTGGTCTTCTCCTTGGAGACGATGAAAGGATGAGTTGCCGTTTTGGACGAAGACCAGCCTGGGCTGAACTCCTCGTCTTTGGGCAGCGTGTTTCGCTGGCCGGAACCACAGCTTGGGGGCCGGCAGCTTCCACCGGCCGGGTGGGGGGGGTCTTCGGCGCCTTCGGGGGTGTCGCTGCGGGCCCTTCTCGCCCACTGAATATGCACTGGCATGTGTGGGAGACAATATCTGTCGGTGCTTCTCCTGTTGCCTTCGGCAGCTCTGCTGAGTGAAATCGAAGGAACTGGGCATGCCTGAATAAAAACAATCGGGAAAGATTATCAAAAGTTGCAGTGCCAAAGGGACGAAACTTAAGCAAGAAGCACATAGGTAAAAGTGATGCGGACATCACTAATTTTCAACTCAGGCTTACTTTTCATAACAGTTTGTAAGAATACTTAATCGTCAATTGAAATGACAAAACCACCACAGAACTCCTGCTCCCATAATCATTACCCACTCGCTAAATAATTCAACTACTCAAATAATGCCATGGAGGGGTCGTTGACACAACTGTCTTCTGACCGCATAACCATTTCCAGTTCTATTTTTTCTGCAGTGAGCTCATTAGTGCTCTTACCAGTGACAGTTCAACTCATAAAATCTACTGTACAACTCGAATCTTGACAGTGAACGCCAAGGTTCCATGAAATACCTTCCTGTGTATTTAAATTTATTTCAGTGAAGCAAAAGGATCCCAAATCAGTCATTAAAAATAGTTGTCACTTCTACTGAATTTTTTTATCTGTGGTTGCCAGAGTTTTATGTGCACATGGTGAACACTTTGCAAATATGTTACAATACGTGAATACTTTTGCAGCATTGCTGACATGGTAATGTGGATCACACTTTCAGTATGTTACTCGAGTGCAACCCATGAATTTGGCACAAGCACTGCATCGACCCTGGGCTTAGGCTAAATGTGATTTCGGGTTACAGCTTGTGTTATTAAAAAGCTGTGTTGATGGAAAAATTGTGGCATGAGATAAACATGATAGAATTTACCTTTAACTCAGTTCAGAGCAAAGCATCCTTGACCTATGGTAGGTTAATTATTTTTGACTGGCTTACAACCCTAAAGTCATAAATTACAATAGGGGCAGTCCACCCAGGTGAAAATTTCTTTACGTGGTACCACTTGCAAGTGGTTTATCGAACAGGTACCACCTCAAGTGGTACCAGCTTCAAGTGGTACCACTGCCAAGTGGTACTGCTTCAACTGGTATCTGTTAACTCACCCACTTGCAAGTGATACCACTTCAAATGGTACCACTTATGGTACCACTTAATGTGGTACCACTTTGAACAAGCATCACTTGCGAAGGCGCATTTTTGTGACCTAGATAAACGAAAACAAAGTTAGGTACTACTTGCTTTTATTATAAATTGAAAAACACTCGATGCCCTGACACCTCAAAGCTTTTCGGGCATCCTGGATTTTTTGTGCCAGCATGTTCGATATGCCGCTGACAACATGGTTCACAGGCACTCTTGTTCTACTGGCCCCAATGTTACACTGTTTCTGCAAACCAATGGAGAGGGAGAAAATATCGAAAAGCAGCTCATAAGAATATATGAGCATATATGTTTTAACAAGATAAACTCACTGACCTAGAACAAGGCCAACTTTTGCAGGACTCAACTCCTTGTGTGACATGCAATCCAGTTTCTTGTTGTGTTTTGGTGCCACTTTTCCCCCATAGGTCCTCTGGGCAAAACCAATATGCCCCCCCCCCCCATATTGCCTCTGCCATGTCCTTGGCCACCATGGACGGTTTCACATGTCCCATTGTTTTGTCAGCTCGGCCGTAGCCAATCGTCGTGCCTCGATTCACATGGTACTGCAGGCCAAAGGTTATGTGCGGTATTACTCTAATGCAACAGTTTAAAGAAATTGTATATCCCCTCACCCTGCCACCGCCAATGTCGGAGAACTCAGAATGATCCATGGCCTGAGTATCTGACTACAAAAAAATTGAAATGTTATTTTTCTGCGTGAAATGTTTTTATTGATTGGAAAACATTTATTTTGTCGAAAAGAGCTGGTTATAAGAGAGTCAAGTTCGGTGGCCGGCAGCTTGTGGCTGTTGGCGACATGGTCGGCCCACTCAATGACCCGGACTTGCGTCCATGGTCCTGAGCTGGTTAGCGGAGCCTCCCACCGCTCGAGAGAAGGAACTTGTAATAAATCTGCCGGAAGCACTTCTTTCTTGCGGTCCCATAGGATGTGATAAGTGGCACAAATACCGCAGAGTTTACACTGAGGGTTATACTGGCTAGGATATGTATGTGCTAGCAGCGAAGGGTTTAAAAACGAGCGTGTCTGGAGACGACGCCACATAGTTTCCTGAGCTTTGGTTGAAGATTTGTCCGGCACTTTCCGTATTAAAATGGTTACTAGCGCCATGAAATGATATAAAGCCGTCTAAAAAAATTCGAAGGAGCCGGCGAGCCCATTGCCCGGTTGACGAAACCTCAAGCTATTTTGTGAGCTGCCTCGTTCCCCGGATTATCCGAGTGAGGCGGGACCCAAATCAATTCTAGCTCTCTAAGGGGCTGGTTTGCATTGTTGAGCGATGTGGCCTAAATGTGGAGCGATGTGGCCTAAATCACCGACTGTCACGATCTTTCTAGAACGTGGACGAAGGGGGCCGAAGCACCCGCTGAGAAGAGACGACTCGCAGCCTGGTTGTGAGGGTGGACGATGACTGACCGGGGCGGCGTACGCTCCACGGCGTTTATTAGCGCGGTGATCTATGTTGCCCGCCGAGGCTGGCGGCCATCGACGGGTCGACTGGAGGGGCGCTATGTACTTGTCACAACCCCTCCCCCAGTTTGTTTTTCGAAAAACAAAATACGTAAATAATCAACGCAAACGGCCGACACCAACTCGGCATCTGGTCGCGCGAAGTCCTTGCCAGTCGACGACGAAAGTTACCCCGGCGAGTAGTGGTCAGTGGCCTTCGCTGCCGTGTACTCTGCCTGGCAACTGCTGTCGACGGGCCGGGTGTGGCAAAGCCGGGCCCTGCCTGTGCCGGTCGCGCTTCACCCGGTGGAGTTGCAGCGACCGGATTTGTGAGCGGCACCGGTCCAACTGGTGCCACAGGACTGGCGACTCTTGTCGCCTCCGTGGCAGTGGCGGTCCCAGACATTGGTTTTAGGGGGGCGAAATTGCTGCTTAAATAACAAAAAAGAGACATCACTTTTTTGTGAATAAAGATTTTTTTTTATTAGTCCCACTGTTTGCAAGTCGTAAATGTGCAACATGTAAACCTTTGCTCGCAATAAAGGCTGTAAAATAAAAAAAAATATTGGGTGTAAAATAAAAATAAATTATAAAAAGCGATCGATTTGGGGGGGGGGGGGGTCGCCCCCGCGCCCCCCTTAGGACCGCCACTGCTCCGTGGTGGGTGGCGCTCCACTGGCCGAGACGGGTGCTGTCGTTGGTCCCCCTGTGGGCTGGTCTCCCGAAGTGACGGCCGAGGGTACAAACCCGGTCCCGAGGTGAGGCCTGAAATGGTTGGCGTGCCGGTGCCAGGTGGTCCCGTCGGGCATGCGGACGAGTAGCGACGAGGCACTCGCTGGCGAAACCACATGTCCGGCAGACCAGGGTGGGCCAGGACGGAAGTTCCTGGCGCAGACCGACGCTCCCGGCTCCAGCCAAGGCCCGGGACGGCACCCTCGGTTAGCAGCCAGCTTCTGCTTCAGCTGCTTCAGAAGCGCCGTGGACCGGAGGTCTGGATGCAAGACGTCGAATGGGGTCTTGACCATCCGGCCCAGCAGAAGCTCGCAGGGGGCACGGCCAATGACCTCATTGGGTGTGGTCCAGTACTGAAACAGTACCCGGGCCACCTGCGTCCGGAAATCCCCGGGCTGGCTCTTCTTGAGCCTGGTCCTGATGGTCTGTACCACCCGCTCGGCCGCACCATTGGAAGCGGGGTGGTACGGCGGAACCAGCATCCGGCGGATTCCATTCCTTTGCAGCCAGTCCAGGTACTTGGCTCTGGAGAAAGCGGGACCATTGTCGGACACAATAATGTCCGGCAATCCCTGCGCCTCGAAGACTTGCCGCACCGCCGCAATTGTCACGCTTGCCGGCGGAGTGGTGACTGGCAGTGCCTCCACCGCACTTCGAGAAAGCGCTCCACTTACCACCAGGAAGTACTGGCCCTTGAAGGGTCCCGCAAAGTCCGCATGCAAGCGGGACCAGGGCCTGTGTGGGAACGACCAGGGGGTGATCTCCACATGGCGCGAGGCTCGCTGATTCTCCTGGCAGACCTGGCAGCCTTGCACCTCGTGAGCGATGTCCTGGTCCAGGCCAGGCCACCAAACGTGCGACCGTTCCACCATCTTGGTCTTCTCTACGCCAGGGTGCCCCGCGTGCAGCAACTGCAGGACCTTGGCCCGGAGACTTTGTGGAATCACCACCCTGGAACCCCACAGCAGGCAGCCCTGCTCCAAGCTCCAGCTCGGCAGCCTTGTGGCTGTAGGCCTGGTGACGCAGCTCCTCCCCTCGGGATACCGCCTTGACCACCTGAGACAGGACCGGGTCCCGGCTGGTCGCCTGCGCAACCGCAGTCCTGGTGAGTACCCCGAATAGGCCCGCTCCAGCAGGAAAACGTCAGCTGGCTCTGGAACGGCAGCAGGCACCTCCGGCAGGGGCAGGCGGCTCAGGGCGCTCGGCAGGTCCCAGGTCCTTCCCAGGGCGGTAGACCAGCTTGTAGCTGTAGGCTGCCAGCGCCAAGGCCCAGCGTACCACATGAGGTGAGGCTTGCACTGGGACTGCCTTGTCAGGCCCCAGCAGCCCCAGCAGCGGCTTGTGGTCCGTGACTGCCGTCGAATTGCCGGCCCCACAGGTACTGGTGGAAGCGCTCAATCCCGACATGAGTGCCAGGCCTTCCTTGTCGAGCTGGCTGTAGGTTGCTCTGCCGCATGAAGCCGACGAGAAGCAAACGCCACGGGGCGTTCCTGACCATCCTGACCCCGGTGCGACTGGACGGCTCCTACCCCGTACGGTGACGCATCCACGTGAGACTACAGGCTGCTTGGCCAGGATCAACGTGCACCAACACGGTCAGAGTTTGGGTGTGAGCACTAGAGGCCCGCCCTTTGAGCATAAGTTTCAATCACATCCACCGCCTGCTGCAGGGTACTCTCTATTTGGCCATCATTCCTTGTGGTTACCCACAGTGTAATGTCGTCCGCATAGAGAGTGTGCTGCTCCCCAGTATGGCAGCGAGTTTAGGGGGAGGTTAATAGGGGACAAGTTAAAGAGGAAAGGCGAGAGGATGGAGCCTTGCGGTGTGCCTCTGCCACTCAAGGGAATAGGATCCGACTTGATCTTGCCTACCGCAAGTTCAGCGGCCCAGTCCGAGAGGAAAGAACGATATAGCGAAATACGCTGTTCTCCGGGGTTTATGTCAGACAGATTGGAGAGAATTGCTTTGTGCGAGACGTTGTCGAAGGCCTTGTTCATGTCTAACCCGAGCACGACTCTCATTCCCGCCCCTACCCGTGATCTAGAATGTCTGCCTTTAGCTGGAGTATAACATCCTGCATGGAGAGGTTTGCGTGAAAGCCAATCATGGGGGGGGGGGGAAGCAGGTCACAATTTTCTGCATAACCCTGCAGTCTGTTAAGGATAACGTGTTCTATTAATTTACCGATACACGAAGTAAGGGAGATGGGACGAAGATTCTTAATACAGAGTTTCTTGCCCAGCTTTGGAATGAAAGTTACTCGTGCGTGTCTTCAATCTTGTAACAAAAGATTATGTGAATAATACCAAACGTTTCATCTTTGAGGACTATGACGGTGTCGTTACTTTTTTGAGCACGTGTGTATTGAGACAAGTTGTACACAACACCTCGATCAATGTATCTTGAAAAGACAGAAAGACAAGGAGGCATTGTACCAAGAGCAGAGATAATGCACCCTTTCTCGACACTGCTGAAATCGGATGGCTGCGCATTGCCCAAAACAGTTACGCCAGAAATTGTGTCCCCAAAGTAGCACCTTTTCTCATCTTTGAAAAATGTAAGTGTCTTTTTCATCACATAAATTTCCTTAGTCAAGGCGTAGAAAGGTACAGACTGTTTAAGTATGGCCTTGTGTAGAACCTGCATCACTATTCCACTGTTTCCCTTGATGGATTTAACTAACACGCCAATGTAAGACTCAAAGCAAAAGGCAGAATGGGTCCACAAAGGTCCCCAATGCAAGACATCCTTTACCAGGTGCTGGAGCAAGTGAACATTGAAGACCATGTTAATATGTCCATAGAGCATGTTGTATTTTATTACAAACCCAGTTAACAAAATTCGAGCTGTGTTAATGTCATCTCCTGCAAGTGTGTCTTGAACGAGGTAATAGGGTACTTAAGAGCCAGGTGGCCAAGAAAAGGCTCGTGCGAAATCCCGCAAAGTACCGACAGTGAATAGTACAAAAGCCACGAACGATACCCTTGCTCCTTCCAGAGTTTTCATTCGCTCACTCCCTGGGAAACCTGCCCAGCTTGGATGGTGGATTGATGGCTTTCATCCTACGGTTTACCAGTCTCACAGTTGGTAGTTTCTCCTAGGCTAGAATGCCTCCCCGTTGTTGCTGCTGAACCACAAGTTCAAAAGTGACGGAGAAACACCGAGGAGGACAGCATGCATATAGTCAGGGGCAAAAGACTCGATAACGCAAAAGACAACAAGTAGAACAACGGATAGGGGCCCTTAAAACCTCCAGAGATAACACCTCGTGATGCAGCTTCGTACATGTCACGGATCGCCCTTTTGATTTTCGGTCTTAAACCACCTCTGCACTGACTGTATAGCGAATCGCCCTGCCAATGAACGATCTGGGATGAAGGCACCAGCTGCAGCCGAAATGAGGAGTTGAACTGCATCATGTTTAGCACTAAGGGGCCGGCCACAAAGCCCACACTGCAGCAGACTGCAAAGGCCTTACTTAAAACCTCCGTGCCATTGCGCTTCGGCACAAAGTTCTTTTCACAAAGAACTTTGCACTGCTGTGCAAAACTTTTCAGAGTATAACTCCATTGGAGAACGGTTATTTCCATACCAGACGCTTGAAAGAATTACATTTCTAAATCTGTCAAAGGCAGATAGTTCGTTTATAATAAGCTGAAGAGGCCAGATGAAGCAATTTTTACTAAATGTAAAAAAAGAAAATGTTGGGGTTGCCCAGAACTGAGAACTTTTCCATAGTACATCTCTCCATCACATATGTCCAAAGACATATTACTTGGTCTATCAAACCTTGTAGTCAAGAACCTATGATCTGTAAAACTCTCCAGAACACTTCTAAACTGCAAGGCATAATGAAGCTGTGAAAAACAAATTGCAAAGCATTATTGCAAGGCACAAAAATACATTGCAAGGCATAATGAAGCTGTGAAAAAAAAAAAAACATTCCCGTCACATTTTCTCACAACAAACAACTTCTTACAGATCTGGCATTTCTGCTTGTTTCTCTCTGATGTTAATGTCAATTCAGTAGAACAAGTTAAACAATAATAACGAGATCATAGTTCGTGCAGAAGCTTAGTGCATTTTCAAACATATTAAGGGGGTTCAGGGCTACTTGTCTTCCAAACAAAGTATTCACTAGGAACAAGGCGTCCTTAATCCCAGTCATCAAGAGCCCAAGGCGGAAAACAAAAACAAATAATGGAAACAGGAGCTTCTGCTTTCGTCATCCCCCCCCCTTCAAACACGCTCCTCATTGGATGGCATTCCAATGAAAGGGTCCTCATTGGAGGCATAATAACAAGTGTCATCTTCACTAGAATCTCCTGAATCCAAGTCCTGGGACGATACGGATGAGGAGGAGTCTTATGCAAGATAAATGGAGTGAATTTACAGTGTCAAAATACTGCACAATAGCACAGCACCAACCGATAGTCCTTTTACTGGAGACTACCATTGAATAAATGTGCGAGCAAATGAAGAAATAATGCCACAGCTCAGGATGGTTTAAATCTCCCAAGGTTAGCCTACAAGATTTTACAAGGTATGAACACAGAGTCTTTAACTGTCTTCTTTCGTACATGGAGTTTTTTGTTGGTAGGATACAGACCTCCCTATTGGATTTAAAGCCAACATAAAAATAGCCATGAGTAAGGGGGGCATTCTGGTCAAGTTAACTTAAAATAATTTGGACACTGCTCCCACCATTGGGCTATCTTTTTGTTCATCTGGCTGGGTGCTGACCCACTCTATTTCCTAACACAGCGAGTTGAATCCGACTGGTCTCTCGCGAAGTTCAACAAGCACGGCATTTCCCATGCTGTAATTAAGCGAGAGTTAGGTGAACTGCAAACTAAGTATGATGGCTATCTTATGTTTATACAGATGGTGCGAAGACCTCCTCTTTTGTTGGTTGCGCTGTGTATTCTGAAAGCTTCTCCAAGGTTAACGACTTGATTGTATTGCCAGCATTTTTACTGCGGAGCTTTATGCGGTATCAATGGCGATTGAATGCATTATCAATAGGAAAATACTGAGGGTGGTCCTGTTTGTTGACTCTCAGAGTGTGATTCTTGCAGTTTGCTCTCTTAAAGATACTAAAAATATGCTTGTACAACAGATTCGGTATAAACTTAACTCTGCTTTGCATGGAGGTCAAAATATAAAATTTTGTTGGGTACCCAGTCACATTGGCATACAAGGCATTGAAGAGGTCGACAAGCTTGCAGGGTCTGCCGGTAACCTTCTACAATCGCTGTCCTGTTTAACCTATCAAGATATTAAGCCCTTGGTGAAGTCCTCGATTCTTCATTCTTGGCAATCGGAATGGGACATGGAGTGCGATAACAAGCTTCATGTTACCAAACCTGCTTTGGGAGTTGGGAAGCTCTTCATGCAAGAGCCGACTTCATGAAACGTTGTTGTGCCGTTAGAGAATTGGACACTCTTTTATAACCCATTGGTATTTGCTTTCGGGAGAAGATCCTCCAGTCTGCGATCAGTGTGGTGATAGGCTCACTGTTCTGCATATCTTGTGGTTGTGTCCCGACCTTGAGCCCAAGCGCCGCATTTATTTCTCCGACTTTTTTCAACATCATATCGCATTTCATCCTGCTCTCCTTCTCGGGGAGAACCCTCTGGTCTCTTTTGAACGAGTAATAGAATTTCTTGGTAGTGTTGGCCTTTTACACCGATTCTAGCTTTTTGGTTATCGTTCTCTGAAACCCGTCCTATAGTACAATGATGCCTTCAATTAGTTTGGCGCAGTATGGCCATCGTAACTCTTGCGGCATGAAACCCGCAAACAACAACAACTGCCTCTTTCAACTTTAGTAGAAACGAACGCTGGAGAAGATTTTGCCTCCTCCCTATCGTTCGCTCTGATAAAGTGGAAAGATATTGGAGGAGCTTCCACTTCCTTCTTGACTTGTCACTGACATAGAAGAGGGCGATACACGCAGCAAAGAGCTACAGAAACTTTTTCATATGGTCTTTAGTGAAAAGCCACGAATACGCCAAATTCACGAAATAATTCCACGCGCGTCGCCGAGCGAGCGCGTGCGTGGCCAAGTGGTTACCGCGCATGACTTTGGTGCGGAGGCGCAGGGTTCGATTCCTGAGAGTTACACGTCTTTTATTCAGAATGTCACGAATGACAATTGATAAGGCAACTAAAACTGAAGCAAACTAAGCATTTATGGGCGAACTTGTGCCCAAAACAAAATGGAAAAGGGCTAGCGTTGCAGGCGTTGATGGCGGCGAAATAACAGGATCGAGCGCTGGGGCAAGACTGACTGCGGCTCGCCAGCGCCTCTTATGTACACGCGTTGGCTTCTGGAACAATCGGCGTAGAAGGTTCAGCACGTAGAACATTCGGGGTTCTCGAATTTACCTGAGCATTAAACTGAAAGCATAAATAAAAGACGCGTAACTCCCAGGAACCGAACCCTGGGCCTCCGCACGAAAGTCAAGCGCTGTAACCACTCGGCCACCCCACGGGCTCGCTTCGCTCGCCGACGCACGTTGCAATATTTAGGCCGCGGAAATGGAAAGTTTCACAGCACCAACCTCAATCTTTTTTTTTTTAAACAAGTTGAACGGCGTTAGCAAAAAGAAAGAGATTATGTAATCAATCATAACCACACATTGGTCCGCTATATGTGTTGTTCACACCACCGAGACGTTCATTTCTCCGGACGACACAGTGTCGCACCGCAGGCCGGCCGAGCTCGACCAAGACCGTCAACGTGCAAGCCCGAGCCCAGCCTGGGCCCGCCAAGAAAGTTCCTTACCCGGCGCGGGCTTTTGGGTACGCCCGAGCTTGTACAGGCGTGCTTTAATCCGAACACTTGGCTCGGGTTTTTAGCATTTTCCGGTAACAATAGTCAATACCAGGGTGAGACGAAGTATACTCTCTCATGCCAGCCTGTAACACTGTGGATTGTAGTAACGTGTTACAACTAACATGCAGGTTTTTGAGCGATCCGGATAGCGCCAAGAGAAACATGCAACTGCCAGAACACGGTGTTTCGTGATAAGACCGCAGAGTTCCTATAGGGGCTTACAACATACTCAAGAGCACAAAAAAGCTCAGTATTTTATCCAAAGACGGTAAGCAGCCCGAGGGACAAAACGCACACAGCCGGTGAAGCGGGTGGTGTAAACAGGGTTGCCACTGGGTAGCCAAATCACGTGCAGAAAGTAGCCAAAAGTAATAATTTTATTCGTGATTTCACCAAAAGTTGTTAGACTAAATATGTACAATATAAAGCTATTAAAAACAAAAAAGAAATAGCAAACACTATATGAAAGCTGAATAACTACCAGTCTTTGATTTGCTGCACACACGTGCCAGCCATACTCGGACGTAAATTGCATAAATGTCGACAAGTTCCGAAGCGTGAAGGTGAAGCGCTTCCGACTAATATTAAACACTGCAGCGAAGTTCTAGTAGATGCTGCTGGCCTCAGAATAGTTTGCAGTCATTTTCTGGAGCATGTCATCTGGGATCATGTATGTAGATGATGTTTTCTGCTGCAGTCGGAGGCCAAACTTTATTCCTAGGATGGACTCCAGGAGGTCAAGCTTCACCTTATCGCGAAGTTCCATTTTGGTCAGAGCTACGTGGGAGAATACTCTCTGCTTCAGCATTTGAGACTGTAAAGCGTCACAATCTTGACAGCGCCTGTGGTTGCTCTTGGGAAAGGGTATATAGCGTCAGCATCACTGAAAATTATTGCCTGGTACCAAAAGCTTAACACAGAGCTCTTCTTGTTCGTGGCAAAAGCAGACCGCAGTAGTCGGATCTCCACTTCCAGCTCATTCCTAGACATGCTAGAAAGGTGGGATATCTGAAACTGAAAATCTTCCAGCAAGCATTGGGCCCCATCACGGCCTCCGGGCTGATTGCTTCAAGCCTACGGAGTGCAGATGTTGCGTCAGGAATGCGCGCTTGCAGTTGACTCGCCATTTTCTGCAAAAACTGGAAGCATCGTTCTCGAATGCAAGGTGCTGCTGGGCAGGCAGTCCGCTTTTAGCCAGCCGTTCTGAAAATACTGCCTCGAGGTCAGCTTGTGCAGGGTCCAAGTAAATGCTCTCTATATGTTTCAAATCCGGCGGGAGCAGGTGGTTTTGAAAAGGCTTAAGTTGGTCAGCTGTCTGGCTTTGAAATAACTCTTTTACGTGTTTCACGTTTGTGGAACACTGCGGCCAGAAAAATCAAATAAACATGGTTGCGAGTTTCACTCAATATGTCTCGGAGAACGTGCGTGTTACAGTTGCACTCGTCTATGTTTTGGAAAAACTTTTTCAGCCTCTCAAATTGGTCCAAAATCCTTTCAATGCATTCTGCAATCGCCAACCATCTTGTTGGAGACAGTGACAGCAGTCTCAGCGGTTCTGCTGTGCTGTGCCACCTTCAAGCATACTGCTGTAGAGTTCTTTGTAGGCCGCTTGTCTGTTGAAGCTGTGGGCGAAATCATGGGGGTATTCACGGACCATATGCTTCAGTGCTGAGGACATAGTTTCCATTTGACCACACACTTTCCAAGAATCAAGTTTGGGGTGTCCTTCCTCAGTCTGCTTTGCAGAGAGTTGTGCTCTCAGCACATAGAGTTTGCACCATTGGTGGCAATTCCAACACAGTCTAATGTCCAGGTCATGGTCGGATGATATGCCCAAGATGCATTGGTGCATTGCTTCCGCTGTTCTATTTGACACCTCCTTCGAGTCGAGAGCGTGTCTGAGATGCCGCTTGTCGCGGAGTTAAAAGAGTGAACAGAGTCCCACGGCTGTTTTTTTTGTGGAAATGTCCGTGGACTCGTCGATCATCAAGAAGTATGCCCGAGCTTCCTTCACCATGTTATCAAGATCACGTTTGAAAGGGGTCCCCACACGGTCTTAATCACAGCTGCACACTTCGTTCGGTGCATCTGAAACTTCCCGTCGAATTATTCGTATGGAATTTCGCCTAGCTCATCAACTACACTGACAGATGTATGTGTAGTGGTATACAGTGCATTTCGAACTTCCTGTCTTGCTTGATCACAATTCGGCTGGCTAACTTGAGCCATGAACTGTATAAGCTGACCAGCTTTTGTGCAGAAAGGAGTCTTTGTGCTTCTTAGACTGTGTGTTTCAGGAGTTCTGCATAATGAGCCCTCAGTACCCAGTTGCAGTATTTGCATTTCACCGATGGACCGTTCTTTGTTAGCTCTACCCAATCTGAAAAAAAAAAAATGCGGAAGTAAACTGAATAAAAAAATAAAGTCAGCATAAATGTAAAAATATGAGTTCAGAAAAAAAAAAATGCTGCGCTGACGATTTTTGCAATTTGAACATACTTATCAGAAAAGCTTTTGTTCAGAGCACTAAACAAAACTCGTTACTTTCAATCTATCCAAATGCAGTCCAACTGTACGTAAGGCAGCAGTAGCACAAGACTACCGAACCGCAACCTGTCTTTCGATTTAAAACATGTTCCATTTCTCTTTTTGGGGAAGTGCTCGTGTGACCGGGAGGGAGGCAGGAGAGTGGGAGAAGGGGGAGGTTAGAAGGAAGGGTGCCGCAAGTCTCACTTGAACACGTGAAGAGCCGCATGTAGCCCGCGAGCCGCAGCTTGGCCTCCTCTGGTCTAGCCAATTAGCTTTAGTTTTATCAGCATGCTATTTACCTACTGCATTACGTGGCCTGCTAAAGTGCGAACTGGAGCTAACAAAATTCAACAAGAAAGACACTCCTCACGAAGTCCTGAGGCAAGAATTCCTTGAACTCCAAGTACAGTATCACGCTTTATAAGTTTCTACACTGATGGTAGTAAAACTGATTCCTCTGTGGGTTGCGCAGTGATCGGGCCTGGGATGCAGCTTGTCCGGAGGAGTAGTGACAGTGCCTGTAGTCTTACGGCAGAGCTCTATGGCTTACTCCTGCCACAGATAAGATCCTCAAACAAAAGCTTCATAAGTCAATTGTTTACACCGATTCACTTAGTGCTTTACGAGCTCTTGCCAGAGTGGGAGATGATCGCAATCCACTTGTAACAGAAATAAGGAACAGGCTAAATTCAGCTGCAAAACGGAAGAAGAAAATAATATTATGCTGGGTTCTTTCACATGTCGGAATTGCTGGAAATGAGGATGCTGACAGAGCAGCAAGTACTGCCAAGGATTGAGAAGTCGACCTGTGGAAAATACCTTACAGAGGCTATAGACATGTTCTGAAATTTTCCATAAGACGCAAGTGGCAAGAGGAATGGGACCGAGAAATAAACAATAAGTTGCACGTAGTAAAACCACTACTTAAGGAATGGGAGACTGCACGACACCGCGAGCGCTTTTATGAGGTGGTTTTGTGCCGATTGCGGAGTGGTCATACCCGTCTTACCCATGGGCATCTTTTGCGTGGGGAGGATGCTCCGGAGTGTGAACACTGCCATATTCCGTTATGCATCCTACATATCTTACTTGTATGCCCTTTGTATGACCAAAAACGCCACAGACACTTTGCTAAGGTTTACCAAGAGCATACACCATTACATCTCGCCCTTTTACTCAGCGATGAGCCGTTGATTCCACACAAGTGTGTTTTCAACTTTCTTAAGGATATAAGACTCCTGGACCAGCTATAATTTTAATAGTTCGTCGTATTCATTGCCGCACCTATGCGCTTGTACTTTCATGATCATTGTTTTATTAAATTACAAACTACTATAGCTCTTTCTTCTCTTTAACCTTGATTTCAGCAATAGTCCTAGTTGTTGGCGCATTATAGCCTTGGTTGCTGCTAGCGCCATTAAAACCCCAATCAATCAATCAATCAATGGTTTTCAAATGGTGGTCCGCGGACCCCTTGGGATCAGCGAAGGCGTTTTGGGGTCCGCGAATTTCTGCCTCATCATGGCAAGCCCGGCAATTAAAGTTGTATTGTTTTCATATTTACATGAAACAATCCAATTTTCGAGGAGTTTTCTCATGTGTATGCCAATTGGAGAAGTCTAATTTGCATTAGCCCTTAGTTTATTCGCTTTTAACACATTATCATAATTAACCTTAACCCACAAAAGGGGTCATCCACCATATACGCCAATCCACAAGGGATCCATGAAACGTCAATGGTTGAGGGCCACTGGCATAGAGAATAAAAACTCGTAATGCACCTAGGTTGCAGCTAGGTAAAACGCTATTCTTGTTCTTTTCCTTTCCTTTTTTTTTTAGTTTGGACAACAGTGTAAATGTGCCCCTTCGGATTGGAAGACGTGCTGGAAATTCTCTCTCTCTGTTTCTGGTGGGACTCGGAACCCGTTGACATCAAAGCAAATATCCGACAGCTATAAGTGACGTGCATATATGTACCTGGTCGCCGTCTCCATTGCAAGCTCCTTGCCTGATCATTTGTTTGCATTTTTTCCTATCTGCGCGGCGCTTCCTGTTTAAAGAGAACAAATTAAATTGAAATCTAACAAATCATCCATGAGGATTATAACTTGATTTAGTAGAGAATCGGAGCAAACTTACCTATAGCCACGATCTTTGCAGAGTGTTTTTATCCTTCCCACCTTACTTGCACTTCTTTGCTTGATATACTTGCATCCCTAGAATTCTGCAAAATTAACACACTTTTTTGTCTACTACCTCTCTTAGACTAACCACATCATACAGGCGAGTCCTTCCGGTATTCACCCATCTCACTAAAAAGGTGGCTCATTATTGAAAACTTGCAAAGTGCTACCAAGAATGACCAAGATTTCAGTTCGGCAAAGAAAGGTGCACACATGCCAAAGTTACGTGCAAAACACTACCCTACTGAAAAAAACGACATAATTTTCATACTAGTTGCCTTGTTTGGGTCATACAATGTTATGGACATAGGGGTCCATATGCAAACAGGTCGTTCTATATGTGAATGGGTCGCAAACAGGAGCACCCGACCAGGTACGGGTCGACCTATTACACAGGTCGACCTATTACGCAGGTCGACCTATTATGCAGGTGCGACCTTTTATGCGTCGACTTTATGCGGTCGACGTATTATGCGGGTTGACGTGTTATGCGGGCCGACCTCTTATCCGGGTCGACCTGCTATGCGGGTCGATCTGTTGAGCGGCCCGACCTGTTTAGCAGGTCGACCCGTGATGCAGGTCCACCCGTACAATTCCTGTTCAGAAAAAGGTGAGCTGGCAACCCCCTGTCAGCCCTTCGAATTTTGCAGCTCTCCACTGAAAATGAAATTCTGACACCCTTCCTGAAAACAGCATGCACAAGGAACTAAAAGAATGACTCGAAAGCAGGTACAGTTGACGAAACAGATATATTGCACACATGACAAAAGCAAATAACACAGCACTGTCGGGACATCAACAGGAAAACTGAGTTCGCTCTCAGAAGTAGCTTAAAAGTGCAGCTTCCTGTTGATATTTTGAAGTTGCTCTGCGATATACTTTCATTTATTTCATTTCCTTTATTAATTCTTAAGGGTCCTCTTTCGAGGGTCCTTAACCTCGGAAGTGTCCCTAGGCGACACCTCCGAGGTTGCTTGCCCGATGTACAGTGTACTCAACTGTTAAATATAATGCTGGAGCGGTGGCCAGATAGACTGCAGCGAGTATCTCAAGCATCTGCCTGATCTGTGCGAGTTCGCTATGTGTTTGACTGTCTTTATGAGTCCCGTCTTTAAGTTGAGAGGCTGCGGCTGCCTAGCTGACCTTGGCTGTTGCGATTGAGGTCTCTGCAGTCTTCCTCTGCTCTCCCTCCAGGCCCTTGCTGATGCCCTCCCGCACCTCGTCCCGCCGACTGGCTGCGATGTCTCGCCTGCCGTTGCGATAGCTCAAACATGCAATGCCCACTCAAGGTTCTAGAGGTTGCCCCCACGTTCTTCGGTGTGTTGGTTGGACCTCGATCTGTGTCCTTCTATGGTGGCTCCGCCATTGTCGCCTGCTACATCGTAAAGCGGGAGGCGTGAAGAGGACTCCGAGCGGTCTCTGCAGGTCACGAGGATGCTCTTTTTGGATCGTTCTTTGCTTCGTGATCGTCGACTCTGCAGTTTTTGTCGCTTTCTTTCTTTTCCCATCTTCTCTTCTGAAGGAGGTAGGGCGTTCTGTACCGCTGGCGGCAGCTCTTGTCCCCCGTTCTGTGATCGAGTCCAGAGATAGTGCACCGTGGCTCACATGGGTGTTCGTCGGGCAGATCCTTGAGTCCGTACGTGGGGCAAATCTTGGGAGTTGCCTCGGCAGTTCTTGGGCATATGCAAGCTCTGTGGCCGTATACGCTGCATCGGTCGCGCACTGCTACTAAGTAACTATAACCAAGTATGGTTCGAGAAAGGTATCCGTCGCCACCGAAGGTTAGCCCTTGGGTGGCTAACCTTGGGTGGCGCATGGCTCGGGGTCCGTCATGACACCACTCGCCAAACACCTGTTTCGCAGGTGCCCCTGCGGAGTCAGTGAAGTGGTCGCTGCACACGTAGTAGATCACATATAGACGCCGCCGGTTTGTCCATGAGGTCATGTCTTTTTGCGTACTCGACCCACGCCTTATACCTGCGCCATGTAGTATATGAATGCCTGACGATGACTTGGACATTGAAGTGCCAGTGGCGGTTAATACATAGGTTATTGCTGTTTAACAGGAGTGCCTCTGTATTTTCATCACAGATATATAATTTTATTGGTTGCTTCGAAATTATAGGATGTCACAAAAAGAAGGGCGGAAATTTTCAGTGACAAATATTTTTGTTCATGATATGTTACAACAGCTTTGAAACTAGTTTTGAAGAAACAAACTCTCCGTTCTTTCGCTTTGACAGCTGAACAGTCATCCAGTAAGCTTTAAAGCAAAGACACATGGAAACCATGGCTACCAGCTGTCCCGTGGAACCCGGAAAAACTTTGTTCCCAGTTTCTTGCACATTCTTCTGTTCTTTCCACACCCCGCTTCGCAGCAGTAGCTGCCGTAGCTGGACATTTCGATGGCGTGCGCTGCAGAAGAAAATTTACAGAATTGGCACCGTGAGATTCCTTTATGCCTGCGAAAAGAGAGCTGTTCATGTACAAAAAAAAACACTAATATACAAAACAGAAAGTCTAGTTCATACTGTGTAAATCACGAGGATACCACGGTGCACGAACAGCACCCTTAATTAAAATGATATTAGTATACACCAACTCAAACGGTGTGAAACCAATGCTTCGCGCAGTTGATGATAAAACCTACACTATGGGAGTGTAGGTTTTATCATCAACTGCACGTATCATGTTTTCTGAACTTTTTAGAAACTATCTACCCTTTCATCCTATGTTTTTACTTGGTGACAGCTCTTTAGTACCGCTTACACGGGTTTTTAATTTTCTTAACAAGACTGGTTATCTACACCAGTTATAAAAAGTTTCTCTAGCGTAGCATCTGCTTTTCCTGAGTATTAATAAACATTTTGTTTGGCGCATTATGGCCTTCGTTGCCGCTGCGCCATTAAAACCTTAATCTTACTTACTTCTTACTTAACCTCGTTTAAGCCAGCAAAGTCACGCGACAGGCCAAGCTGCAGTCAGCCTGATAACTGTGGCTAAGACAGAATCGTAGCAGCAAATATTGTTGGAGGAGCCATACCTATAGTCCGTTGCAACTCAAGAACGAAGAACGAGGGTATGGTGCCTGGAACGCGTCTCCAACTGGTGTGTTTACCGCGCCCAAAAAAAAGTGGTCCCTCGATTTCCGCCTTATGACGTCATAGAACTGTCATGCTGTCGCCGGTCGCGATCCTGGCGGCGTCCCAACAGTTGTGGTATACAGGGTTGGGCAGAAATACTCAAAAATGTATTTGGAAATACAAATACTGGGATACATTAAAATTGTAGCTAAAATACTGATACTGAAATATATCTGTAAAAATGTATCGCGATACGTATCGGAAATACATTTTAAATAGAGGCAAAAAGTATTTGGAAATACAAATACAGAAATACATTTTAGCGAGGGCAGAAATACAAATACAGAACTACTGATACTGCAATACATTTTTCAAATTTGTTCGAGACGCCAACTGAGTTGAAACTTGAATTTTGAAGTGGAAGTTTTTGATCCCGAAATTACTTTCCCGTAGGCTTGGCACTTCGCCTTGACGGTAGTGGTTTCGGACGACGAGGAGTCTTCAATGGGCTCAAAAACGTTTCATCAAGGAGTGACTGCGGTCCCTTCCCTGACATCCTGTCTGTCTGACGAGGGATGCGAAAAGGCTTCGACCTCTAAATAAATTCTATGTCACCCTAAATCCCATCAAAATGTCACCACGCCCCCGTCCAATAAGGACGCCCTTGCCAACATTGATCACATGACGTCACGGTAGAATGAACTGGTATTCTTTATCTGTAGTTGTGGCCTTGAACATGAAACTGTACCACGCTGCTGTATAAACGGACAATACGTACTTTCGTCGTAAGTTACCTCGTTGAAGATCGTGCAGGCAGTGTCATTTGAATTTTTGAGAATAGTGGACCATCTGAAGCATCCTGGAACACACGTCTTATCTTCTGTTATGGTTGAAAAAAACGATACGGTTGCATCCCTGTTGTGAAGGTCCTCCCTGCCGACCCTCCGCCACCGACGCATGGATTGCAGTCTTCAAGTTTCGCCTAGCATCATCCAAACAGAGACATCGTGGATTGCGACCTGATATTACCGGCACAGGTGCGAGCTCTCCGAGAAACAGCGCACTTGAGACTGAGTCGCAGGTGTACGAAGTCTGGGTCGGCACAGCGAGGCCACGTCTGGCCTCGTTCCTGGGTATCCGGATCACCAGAGCAGCGAGTCACGTTCACGTCGACTGATGACGTATCCTTGAGCCGTGCAATATTACGGGCGCAACTGCAGACGCATTCTAACGGGTGTATCTCGAAACAACCCATTCTGATTTGAACCCTTCTCGTTTGAACCCATTCGCAAAACGCCCTTCGCGTTTTAACCCTTCGCGTTTCAACCCTTTCTCATTTATACCCGTCTCATTTGAACCCATTCTCATTTGAACCTTTCTCGTTTGAACCCATTCCCAAAACGCCCTTCGTGTTTTAACCTTTCGCGTTTCGACCCTTTCTCATTTGAACACGTTCTCATTTGAACGCCACATTTCAAACCAATCGCCTAATGCTCTTTGCGCTTCAACCTTTTCTTACTATTTATGCCCTTCTCGGTTGAGCCCGCGTACTTAAATCTTTATTGTTTAATTAAACTCCGTCTCAAAACACGTAAGTGGCGTTTCAACCTTTTTAGAGTTAAAAATAGTTTCCTTTTCTGTGTTAAAAATAAATGAATAAAAATAATGGATATGTTGGCACTGATAATAGCAGTGCCGGCTACTCCATAGCAATTGTTATTTGATAAAAAAACAGATCTAAAACAAAACAAGCACACAAACAAACAAAAATGCCGCCAGAGTTGCCATTGTACATATTATTACAATTCTAACATGTCCGTCGATCCATTTTCGTGGACTACCTGTGCCAGTGCGCACCGATGCGAACGCTTAATGTCATGTTCCACACCAAGGCTAACTGGCGATCGCTTATCGCCCGCATTGGCAGCATCACAAAGCAACAGCCGCGGCAGGTCTCTCGCCCTACTGTGCACCTCGTCGCTCACAAAGCGCCGCCGCAACCGCTCAAGAGCATCACCAGCAAGGATCGGCAAACGATCCTCTGCCCACCCCGCATGAATCATTTTAACCCTTTTGCATAGGATACATCGCATTCGAAATATGTTCACAGAAATATTCTGTTTTCCATACCGTCACCTTACAAGTTAGCGATTCGCAAAGCATTATGGCATTCAAATCCTATGGCTAATCGCTAGGCTATAGCTGAACGGCTCTTTTCGAGACGCATAGTACAAAACGTTTTTGCCCCAGAATCAGTCATCGCACCTCAATGCGATCCCATGCTCGGTAAAGCTTTATTCTGGAGCTTTGTTCCCACAAGATGGTAATTGGTTAAACTATCTAAGATAACCGCTGCAACAAAACACGGACCATTCAAAGGCCAGAGATTGCCTTCGCCCTCCTTAGAAAGCCGCAAAGGGAGATTCTGCCATCGACAAACTGGTCCTGCAACGCATTTTTTTTTTTAAATGTGCGTGTGCACAAATGTTTTCTTTATTTCAGTCGTGAATCATCGGATGCAAATTATGCTCATCTGGCATGCCCTGTGAGGATATTGAATTATTTACAACCGGTGTCGGAGTGATCGTACAGATCTACGATCATTGTATATTAATGCGAATAGCATTCTTTGGATACTTCACGCACTTTTCGTCTATGTATCTATCTATCTATCTATCTATCTATCTATCTGGCTATCTAACCTCTTACGCCGCGGGTCGATAAATAAATAAAAAAGACCGGCGCCGGCTGGGATTCGAACCGTTGACCCTTTGATCAGCAGGCAGACGCGCTAACCACAGAGCTATGAAGGCAGTTTTTTTTTTTTTCTTTATTACAGCATACACAACTCAAACACGTACAGGCTAAGCGTACAGTCTTTTGATTAGCACATCTCAATTAATACGTTGGGGGCTCTTTAGGAGCCTCTCACACATCCCAACCCACTCAGGAACACTATCCTGATGTGCATAGGTACTACGTATTTCAGTCACAAATTCTAGAAAGTATGTCTCAACCGGTCGCGGGTTAAGGTCTGCATGCCTCACCGCCATCCGCGAACACCAAATGCTGTACAGGCCAATTAACGTTATAAGGTCGTACGGTACAAGTTCCTGGGAAGTGATCGGAAGAAAACGGATCGAATGTGCTGTTATTTTTAGGTCTTTTTTTAAAGTTCTCTGTAACACGTCCCAAAACAACAGTGCATCCCAACAGAAAATAAACACGTGCTCTATAGTTTCGGGGGCTTTACACAGCAAGCAATTAGTGGTCCAAGGAACAAAAATACCTTTCTCGTGAAGCCACACTTTCACGGGGAGCGTCGAGGTATGAAGTTTGAAAAAGAAACTTTTGGCACGTGGCTGGATTGCCATTCTCTTGACCCGACAAAGAACATCCTGACCGGTTCCCTGGTTGTACAGTGCACGATACAAAGGCTCCGGGAAAAGAGTGTCATACAGGGCGTTGGACAAAGATTTTCTAGTTATACAAGACAAATATTCTCTAGAATAGCGCACCGCCAAAAAACGGTATGCTTCAACGACCTCCTTTAGGAATCCAACAACTCTTGTTGGCTGCTCGCCATGACTCGAAACCAAAAAGGAAGGCAAGTGACCGGCCAGCTTCGTCTGAAACACCGCGCGCATGAAAGGCTGTTCAGTATCCCGTAAAAAATGAATCGCGACACGAGCTGCCGGACAAACAAATGCGATAAACCTAATCCCCCCAAAGGAATACGGCGGAAGAGGTTATTCCTTCTCATTGGCTCCCAGTTTGATTTCCAGATAAATGTAGCACATATCCTATGAACTTTCCTCATTACATTTTGAGCACAATGTAGCACTTGAAACACGTACATGAGCCTAGCAAGAAGAAATATGTTGCAAGCCGTTGCTCTAGCAAAAATTGATAAGTCGCGGTTTGGCCACCGCGATACCCGCTTTTTTAATTCAGCTGTGGCTTCGGACCAGTAAAGACTTGGATTACGCATGTGCTGGAGTGGTACGCCGAGGTACTTCGTAGGTGTTGAGCTCCACTTGATCCCTTCAAACTCTGAGGGCTTTGTGGCCCATGTACCGTGCCAAAAACCTGCACATTTTTCTAAATTTACAGCCGCACCAGTAATTTCGCAAAAGTGTTTAACTAAATCAATAACGCTGCTTACACTTTTTTTGTCTCTGCAAAAAACTGCTACATCATCAGCATACGCCAATACCTTGACTTCTATGGAGTTAAGCGTAAATCCATGAACGTTTCTGTTGTTAGCAACGCTCAAGCAGAGAGGCTCAAGATAAAGCGCAAATAATAAAGGTGAGAGTGGGCAACCCTGACGTACTGAGGACATTACAGGGATGCTGCAAGTTACGCTACGGTTTACAATTAGTCTCGTAGAACAGCCCCTATATGCCATTCGTACGCCTTCATAAATAACATCTCCAATGTTGATGTGCCGCAAAATGGCCCAAAGAAATTTATGACGTACGCGGTCAAATGCTTTTTCTAAATCAATCTGAAGCATGGCAATCTGATTTTCTTCTTCCGTACAACATTCTAAAATGCTTCTTGCTACATGAACGTTCGTTTGAATCGTCCTGCCCTTTATGCCACACGTTTGGTGGTCACCCACCAATTCGCAAATTACGTGCTGTAGCCTTCCATTCAGTATTTTGGCTAATATCTTATAATCTACATTGCACAGACTTATTGGTCGATAACCTTCTACACGTCGTAGCTTGACAGCGTCCTCTGATTTTGGAACTAACACAGTGTGCGTTCTAGAAAAAGATAGAGGTAATGATTTTCTTTTATAAGATTCCTCTATGACAGCGAGAATAATGGGAGCGAGTACTTTTCTGAATTTCTTGTAAAAACTTGAGCCAATCCCGTCTGGGCCTGGAGTTTTGCCACCGGGCAGGTCGCCTATTGCCTTTTCGACTTCCTCCAGGCTTATGGGTCCCTCCAGCCATTCCTTAGTTTCGTCATCTATTCTCGGCATAAAAGACAGCAGTTTGTCAATTTTGTCATCTTGTCGTTCTGGCGTGAGTTCAAAAATTCGTCGATAATGTTCCACAAAGGCATCCTCAATGCCTGCTCTGTCTGTAGCTACGGTACCACTTCTCTCTATTTCGAGGATTTCTTTGGACAAAGCATACTTTCTTTCTGCTATCAAGGCGTGTTTGGTGGGTTGCTCTCCACAGAGAAACCGCTGTGTCCTTGAGCGCACCACAGCGCCTTCGTATCGCTCTTTCTGGAATTTCTCAAGACGTGATTTGACATTCGCGATATCCTTTGCACCCCAACCAGGGCATTGACATTCAGCTTCACACAAAGTACGTAAATCCTTCTGCAGTTTTCGTTCTTCTGCCCGAGCGTAGAACTTCAGCGTGCTCGATCTCTCGATTGCTGACATTTTTACTTGCTCCTTGAACCGCTCCCATCGTTCCAATGGACATGTCTCATTCTGCTCTGTTATTTTCCTTATCAGGTCATCTACTGTAGCTACAAATGTTTCGTCTTTAAGCAGACAGGTGTTCAGCTTCCACAACCGCCAATTAAACTTTGCCTTGGGATTTTTGTTTTCTCCAATTGCGACCTTTACGAGGCAGTGGTCACTAAAAAACACTGGTTTTACACAATAAGAGCTGATGTTATGTACAATGTCAGCAGAAACATAAACACGATCAAGGCGTGCGTGCGAAGATTCTTGAAAGTGCGTAAATTGAATTTTTTTAGTTCCGCTGGATATGTGGAAAGCATCTTCCAAATTGTTTTCTGCTATTATTTCACTCAGGCGATTTGCACTAACATCGTTATTACGCGTTATTGGAAATCTATCACCTGCATCGCATACACAATTATAGTCACCCAGAAATATAGTGGTCCGATTTGATTTGATGTAGTGCGACATATCATGGAAGAACAGGGTTCGCTCACTGGTTTTACACGGGGCATAGACACAAATAATTCGCCACTGTGCGTCAAACAAATTAAAGTCACATATTATAAAACGTCCATGAGCATCGGTGATGAGACTCACATCAGAGAGAGGGACAGATTTCTTAAGGAACAAAAAACATCCTCCTGCCGTGCCAACTGCATGCGTTACACATACTTCGTACGAAGTAAGAAAGGGTTGTAGCGCCTTCGTAACTTGCTCTTCCTCCGACATTTTTGTTTCTTGTACGGCTAAAAAGTCTAATTGCTCTTCGTGAAGCAAACGTAATAGCTGATACTGTTTACGAGTAGAATTTAAACCTCTAATATTGAGTGTACCCAACGTTAAGCAAATAGTGGAAAAAGTGGGAAATTTGGATGCAAACATTATTGGGGCGGAGGAGGAGGTTTGTAATAAAGAGCGATTTACAACAAATTCACGCAAAACTTACATAATTCATAGCTGTGGCGACAAGCACGAGTAAATATTCAAGTAAACTAAAGAACTGTCGGTAACTGTTCTCTATGTGAACACAACCACCTACTGCGAGGTTTGCTCTCGTTGGCCATCCGGTGGAGCTCGGGGCTTGCGTTTCTTCCTTCCTTGCGGCTTGCTCCAGTCAGGCCCTTCAAGGTCGGGGTCTTCCTCTTCGACACGATCTAGCGGTCGCTTGAAGGGATCCGAGCTGTCGCCCATTTCCGAGTCAACTTCGGAGGCTTCATCTAAGGAGAGGTCATTCCCGTCGACTGTCTTCTGTCGCTGGCTTTTTGAGGAGCCTGGAGCGGCCTTGTCGATGTCTGTGCCGTTTCCGACGCTGGCAGCTGTCTTGTCAGCTTCGACAATCGATGCGGTGGTGTCTTCGTCTTGTGCGCCTCGTTTGTCAGCCCCTGAAGGTGTTTGGGTATGGGTGTTGGTTGGGTGCCCAGTGCCGACGTCGATTTTCGAAGCTTCTTCTTCATCGATGAAGAATTCAGAGTTGTCTTCCTCGGGGGCCGGTCGCATTACAGTGGCGTACGTCCGGATGCAATCCTCTTGCTCATGACCAAAACGATGGCACTTGTCACAGCGAGGGACGCGGCATTCACGGCGGATGTGGCCTGTTCTCTTACATCGAAGGCAGAGGGGCGCTCTTCCGGGGACAAGAACGAGAACGTTGCTGCCGAACAGACGCAGCTGGTGCGGGAGGTTTTCCTTGCTGACTCCTTCCTTTAGGTTCATTCTCACCAGCCTTGTCGTCGTCTGAACATTCTGGAAGCCTTCCGCCCTCCATGTGTCGCGGGATACTTCGTTGATTTTTCCGTAAGGCTCTAAAGCCCTCCGCACTGTGTCGTCGCTTATGTGAATGGGTATCCAGTGCAGCCGTATTCGTACCTCGCACTCATCGGGATCGATGAGGAGGCATCTTTTTTCCTTCACCACAAGTTCCTTGGCTTCCAGAATTTTTCGCTTCGCTGTCAGAGAGTTGAAGGTGAAGAGCCAGACATGGTTCATCTGGTACGCGCCGGCTCCAATGAGGTCGTTCAGAACGCCGTGGCGTTCCATTTCTCCTCGAAAATCGTCAATCTTGTACGGGCGTCCGGTAATGTCGCAATGAGCGAATACAGAGTTCAAAACTTCAGTACCTGTAGGCAGTGACGGCAGAACCACTCGGTAGGTATCCTGGGACATTTCAGCAGATGAACCACGGCCGGTGAAAGCCGTTGAAGACGCTCCACGGGAGCTCATTTTTTGCGACCGTTTCGAACGGCGTCACGCGCTTCTCCCCAGCTATGAAGGCAGTCATTCAACGCACTCTAAACATTTGTTTATATCTTTACCATAGGACGCGCTTGCAGCGCTGTCACAGCTACCGGTGCGCGCGCGTTCCATGCACGAGGGCTCATTCCGCTCTCGTGAGGCTCAGCACTGCCTCTAGCTCACCCTCTCCCGCGCTCGGGAGACGGTGATGCTAGCCGTGCTCAGCCTCACGAGAGCGGAATGAGCCCTCGTGCATGGAACGCGCGCGCACCGGTAGCTGTGACAGCGCTGTAAGCGCGTCCTATGGTAAAGATATAAACAACCGTTTAGAGTACCGTTGGTTGAGACTAGCTGAGACGCCAGAAAGTCTGGTCGGTACCATTTTGAGTGTTTGTGCGTATGGCGCGTGCTTTGCTCGCCTTCCTAAGTGACACAAACGCACGTGCTGGGCTGCGGAGATCGTGCGCAGGGCTGTGAAAGTGTCAACAAATTTAGAATCGCCTCAAGAGTGGGCTGGCGTATCTAGAGTGTGCCGGCCACCTGACGAACGCGCATAACTCCGCACCGTTTGATGCTATTCGCATTAACGTAGATAATCATTCCCAAAGGATGGGTTCTGCTGATTTTTTACCTATGTGTCGTCCGCCATGCCGTGGATTGGCATGCACTCTAAATGTCATTCTCCAAGTAGCATTTCAAGGCGTAATAAAGCTTCAGGTGCCTGGACTTTATAATGTGATTTTTTCCTTTATTTCGGTTTACTGTGAGTGTATGCTGAAATTATTGCTTTTCCCTAGCCTGATCATGTACAAGATTAAAAAGAGAAAAGTAGTTTTGAGAATGCTCAAAAACAGAAAGTATGTTTTTAGTAAGTTTGAATAGGGAGAAATTTTAAAATGAGAAGAAAAGTCTTTTTTGAGAATGGACAAAACCAGAAAGCATGTTTTGAGAAAAATTTGAAAGAAGAAAGGTTAAAATGAGAAAAGTCGTTTTGAGAATGGTCAAAACACGAAAGTTCAGTTTGAGAATGGTCGAAACGCGAAAGTTCGTTTTGAGAACGGTTTAAGTGAGAAAGGGAGAAAAGCGAAAGTTGTTTTGCGCAGGGTTGAAATGAGAAGGTTAATACGAGAAGGTAGAAATGCGAACGGGTTCAAATGAGAACCACCC